>JAUJPO010049840.1:0-15548 GCA_032270745.1 Tiaropsis multicirrata
CCGTGTTTCGTGGAAGTTAATTTCGAGAATTACACTCAAATTCGCGAAATTAAATTCCGCGAAAATTTCTTCCCGCATTTGGTCTCAATCACAGTTACCATAAGGGAAGAACTTTTTGCGAAAAGAAATTTTGCGGAATTTAATTTCCCGATTGATAGGATTAAGTGGTAAATCTAAAAGGATCAAATTTACGGAGTAAATATTTCGCGAATAGACCTTTTCACAAATTACGTCACGAGCAACGACTGCCTCGTTTTCATACAATTACCAAGGTGATTATGTCTTACGAGACTCAAGATGACACATCTATCAATGTAGTCAAGTTTTGGTAAGCTCCCTTGGGATTCGGTTTATGAGTCTATTGATTGCTTCCGTGTTTCGTGGAAGTTAATTTCGAGAATTACACTCAAATTCGCGAAATTAAATTCCGCGAAAATTTCTTCCCGCACCCCCCAACCAACCCCCTGGCAATGTATAACCCCACACGCAATATAACTTATTTGTAAGTTATTGGTAATTATATCTGATAGAATGAACTTACTTTTGAAACTTCATACTGAGCGTCTTTTGCGGATGTCGACGCGCACGCGCAATGGCGCGATTAATGGCTTGTATTTCTCCAGACTGTAGGTAATAATCCAAAATGATTTTCTGTGCTTCTGGATTGGTTAAAACATCCATTATACTGTCGGCTGGATTGGACGCGTCGAATGTCTAGAAGAGAAAGATTTAGAGAATAACCATATAGGATTTTCCAGAAAGAATCAGTACCCCCCTGTTGAGGATATAAAACGTCTAGAGGGGTTCCTAAGATATCCAGTGGTAAGAATCTAGGCGGAGGGTTCCAAATTACCAATATTCTAGGATATCCAGGGGGTAATGATTTGAAGATCAAGGATATCCAGGGGGGGGGGTTCGAAATTTTCAGCACGGATGTCCAGGGGGGTTAGTGCTTAAAAGAATTGACATCCTCAAAATAGGGAGGGGCGATGCAAGAACCTTTAAGTATTTTAGGACAGGAAATTTCAGGACTTCCACAGAAGCGGATAGAGAAGGTTCTCAGAAGTTATGACGGAGAGTGTTGCTTTTGCTCACATTCCTTATATGGAAGTCAACACTCTCTCTCTCAAAATAATTGAGTACCTTCTGTATCCGCCGCCTAAATTCCAAGAGATTACTTAAAAAGAAAAACTCACTTGTCCAGAATCTTTGAGGGCTTCAGCAATCATGGTGGGTGCAATAATGGGTGAACCAAAATATGCAACCTGAAAAAAACAAAAACAAATTACTAGTAGTCTATCTTCTTACAGCAGAGACAGGACAAAAAGTTTTTCAGATTTTTGAAAATAAGTTACCTCTTTTAGGTTTGGAGCCTACTTTGGAGTAAAGCCCGGTCTCTTTTATGTTTCTCTGTTTTGATTGGGTATCGGAGATAACATTACGTCAGTTTGTAACGTAATGTTTTCTCCGAGACCAATCAGAACAGAGAAACATTAAGTGGAGACCGGCCTTAAAGGGCAAGTGTGTTCAGCTTCAGATATGTTTTATTATTCTTTAACTCTTCCTAGTAGAGACACAAGAGGTTTTTTTTCACGTATTCTTGTTTTTGCTGGGATTGTGTACTAACCTGGCCTTCACACAACAGCAAAATGGCATCAAACATGTGAAATATTTCGATTCTCGGTTGATGAATGGTGACCACCACGAGACGTCCAGATAACGTCAAACTGTGCAATGTCTCCAACAGCTCAAGAGAAGACGCCGAATCAAGACCTGATGTCGGCTCGTCAAGAAAAATGACGCTTGGTAAATCCAATAGTTGCAGGGCGATACATAAACGCCGTTTCTATGAGGGGTAAAAGAGATAAGAGGACCAAGAAATTACATTTTCGAAGCGAGTCATTTTTCTAAGGTTCCTTATCGGACAAACAATGTCGGGCTAATTTTTCGTCGGACTAAATTTTCGTCACCAGCAAATATTTTCGTCACTTTTGTCCGACATTTTTTTGTCCGATAAGGTACTTGCTTCTAAAACCAATTCAAACAGTTGGAAATGCTTATCCATATGTATTTTGTTATCAAAACAAGTATCACCAGATTATTCAAGCCTGTACAACCTCGTCCACAGAGTATTCTCTGCGTCAAAGAATATATATCTCGAGCCATATCAAAAACGTCAAAAAGCGCGCGATGAACCCTGGGAACGAAGTTAAAGCGTGCAATGACGTCAAAAACCTGATGTCCTAATATGTTGAAACCATTTAATTGACATCAATTTGATTTCGCTTTGTATTGCGTCAGGTTTCAACGAAAGCCTCCCACTTTAAACTTTCTCTTCGCAAGAAATACCTATTTTAGACGGTCGATATGGGAAAATATTGACCGCAGCCGAAGTACAGACCGAGCTTGCGTATGTACGTCTGTACGTAGGATAAGGTCAATATTATCCCGTATTGACCTCAAAACCAGCCATTATCGTATAAGTGTCAAATCTAATTTTAAGTTACGTCTAAAGTCAAAGTTTTCGTCAATGCAATGGTTTCGATCTTTTTTTCGACTTTAATTCACAATTAGATTTGACAATGCAAAAAAACGACCTACGGCCTATGGTCTCTTTTTGTGTCAAAATCATGGGCAAAAAGTATATTAGAACGCCATGGCTAGAGGAGTCATTTCATACCTGACCACCACTAAGACCACCACCAGTAAATGAGTTATCACCAACCACTACATCCGCTACATCATACAAACCACACTGTAAAAACAAATGAAATATTAAATCATTATTCATCAATTATTCTTTCCACAAACTAACCACCCGCAGCGCCTTGTTTCAAACGTCCAAAATAACGTTGTTTGGACGTCAAAACAACGTTCCGTGCCTGCTGGGACAATGCAAACTTGAATTGCAAAATGGGGTCTGATTTGCAATAAATGTGTACTACCTATCGGGTCGTTTGACGGTATCTTGGGGCCGTTTGACGGTATCTTGGGGCCGTATAAATAATGCAACAAACTCAAATAAATTTCTAAATTAGGTTCATTAGTGACCAAGTTATATTGGATTGGGAAAACACGTCAAAAGAGGTACCAAAAGAAAGAAAAATACGAAGAGAGAAAATAGCGAACGAGATGAAAATTAACTAGCAAATTTTTTCACGTGCCTCAAGTGCCCTAGTGCCCTAGTGCTTCACGCGCCTCACGCGCCCTAAATAGTTTCAGGATTAAGGCCGGTGTCCAAAACTGAGCAAAACATTTCCTCTTCTTATTCTTAATGGTCTGCGGAGTTAACATTATCAAAAAATGACGTAATGTTAACTCAGCCGCGCAGTTTTTGGCACCATTTTTCTTTTGTTCAAGAAGAGACAATTATCCTGTGACGTGTGCTTGTCAATAGCATTTGCGCAATGACACTCAATATTCGGACAAATCCCGGGGCAAATCACTTTTTCACTTTATTTAAAGAAAGGGGCAATTATCTTGTGATGTGTGCGGACGTGTACTTGTCAATAGCAGGACCTCTTTGATCATCCATGCTTTGACTTTGATCATATCATTAAAATTCAACATGTTTCGTACATAAATTAATAAACATAAATTAACTCCATGACAAGAAACAAGTGTCAAAATTATAGAAAGAACAGAGATCTAATTTAAAAAAATACTCAAATCGTTCAACTTTCTTTCTGAGGCCAGTATATAAATTTGTGTATAGAAAAACGCTCAGTGGTTCAGTTTGGCCACTTACTCCTCTTGACGAGTAAATTTTATTATCGCTTAAAAAAATTAATTTAATTTAAGGCACGTGAAAAATTTAGGGCACGTGAAAAAATTAGGGTACGTGAAAAATTTAGGGCACGTGAAAAAAATTAGGGTACTTGGGCACTCTTGGGCACGTGAGGCACTAGGGCACTTGAGGCACGTGAAAAAGTGAAGGCGCTAGAGCATGTGAGGCACGTGATTTAGCAGACTCACATAAACAATCACATAAACATTTCGAGTAAAAACGTGATTACTATAATACTGACCTGTCCAAGGACTTGTTCAACGCGCCACATTTTATCTTGTATCTTCATCTTCATGGGAAGTCTCATCATGGCGCTGTAAGTGAGGTTTTGACGAACAGTCAGTTCTTCGTGGTAAGGTGTAGCCAGTTGTAAAACGTATCCACTGTTCTTAATAAACCATTCGCGTGTCTCGTCAGCTGGCAAACCGTTGATGAAAATGTTCGACTGTGAAATAAGTTAAGAATGTCCTAAGAATAATGCCATCTTAATTTTTTTTAAGGTCAAATACATCTTAAATCATTCCCAGGTTGATTCAGCTGGTCAATTTTGTCCTCTTTTTCCCAATTTAATATCACTCTTTTGGCGTTTTTCAAACTGAAACTGATAAAACTTAAGAATAGCCTTAACAATATTTTAGGATGACAATATTCAGTATGAAACTAAAAGACACCATTCTTATAAAAAACCATGTATTCCATGCTATATGCTACTTATGTTATGTATGTACGTATGTTACGGGGCTAAAGGCTAAAACTTCTTTCTTGGTGTAATATGTAATCAATAGAAAAATTTGAGCTTGTGAGTTTTTTGATATTTTTTATAAGAACAAACTTATATAAGAAATTATTGAGAGCTTCAAGGCCAAAGATGTTAAGAACATTTAAGAACTTTTCTCAAAAAATGACTGTTTTTTTAGCAAGATTTAAAAACGTTTTTTTAAGATTCAAATTCAGAACAATTAAAATCGCCTGAAGGATTCTTTCGCTCATAATTCTCTTATTTACAAATCACATGCTATTTCGTTTGATATTATATCTGATATTACAGTGTTACAGTTTTATGTTATGAATTATAGCAAAACACGTGACAAGTTGAGGAAAGTTCTAGACGACTCATTAGAACCAATATAAGAAGAGATAAGGTCGATAAGGGGTATCTCTTATAATTCATATGAACCAATTTGACCGAAGTAGGTAATTTGTCAAAATCTAATTATCGAGATGATTAACCTTCTTAAACAGAGTTTATTATAGCCAATTAGATTGTTAATATTTGATTGTCTGAGGAATGGAAAATTAGAACAAAATGTTAATCAATTATACGTTTTCTTTGCATAAGAACAAACCATCTAAGAACAGAAGGCTTTAAAAGCACCAAAGTGTTAAGAACATGCTAAGAACATTTTTTAAGCCTTCTGGGGAAGTTTTTTTGAAGAACATTAATTCAAGGTCAGCTCAAAAAAGTAAGACTTATTAGTAGGAACAAAAACACATTAAGCAAGATTTCATGCCTGGTTCTGAAGGCTTCCTAGGGTCACACAGTGTTCTTATAAAATAAGAGTTTTTTTTCATAAGAACGTCGTGAGTGGAGGAAGCCTTCAGATGTTCTTAGCTTTTCTGAAATGTTCTTAATTTTTGCTAAAAAACAGTAAAAATAGGCTTTTTTAAAGAAATTTTGGCTATTCAAGCCTAAATGTTCTTAAAAATGTTCTTAGCATTTTTGGCCTCGAAGCCTTAAGTTCTTATATGATTTGTTCTTATAAAAAAACATTGTATTCTAGTTGCTATAAATTAAAGACAAAAAGTCCACCGACGAGTACAATACAAGTTTTTTTATCAGAACAAGAGTGTACCAATTTTCAGCCAAATCCGACAATCTTTGGGCCCTCCAGGCTGCTCCAAAGTTTTTTTGGACAGACAGACATTGTCAGATTTCAACTCAACTGAAGTTGAAAACAGAGCTGTGACAAGTGGGATTCTTTGAATGTTTCTAAACTTTTCAGCATCAAAGAAACAAACGAGTCTACCAAGAAGGCACAGAGCGTCGTTTTTAACGTCCAAACAACGTTGTTCATAACGTCAGAGCGTTATTTGGACGTTGAAAGAACGTTGTGTGCCTGCTGGAAAGTATCAAACCTCCGCTTCTTCCAGATGTTTTCTTGCAGTGATGACGTCCAATAATGTTGTCTTGCCACTGCCACTTGGACCCATGATGGCTACCAGTTGGCCTGGATTAAAATACGCAGTCACTCCTTCAAAGAAATACAAAAGTTACAATTACTAGTGGGTTTTTGCAGAAAAAATCAATACCTTCCCAGGGGGCCTGGATATCCGTGCTGAAAATTCCGAACCCCCTGGATATCATTGGTCTTCAAATTCTTACCCCCTGGATACCATTGGTCTTCAAATTCTTATACCCTCTAGCCTAGATATCTTAGGGTATTGAAAATTTCAAACCTCCCCCCCCCTGGATATCCTACATTCTCAATACACGGATACGTAGACTGATTCTCATCCTCTGACAAATCGTCCTTCATCATTATAGACCATCATACCAGCGGTTTATTGTATTTATAGGACTGCAATTCAGACTATAAGCACTGGTAGGAACATCTTCCCCGCTTTTTTGAACAATTTCTTAAATCACAGTTTCAATTGTCCAGAGGGCGGGATTTTTTGCCGAATAACCTCACGCACGGCGACAGGAGATTCTATATCGCAAAATTGTACACGTTACCTTTAATAATCTTCTTATTCATGGTGTACGAGCTTCGTTTACGTACTCTCAATTTATTCGTATCTGCCGTCGCCGCCACCCCGTTTTTACGTTTCCGTAACAACGTTCCCGTTTCGGTATTAGGGAAATTACTGATGTCATAATCGAGTTCTGAACATGAGATACCGATAGCAGAGTGAGGAGGGCAGGTGGGTAAGCACATGACTTTCCCATACAAATCACTACCCTCATAGTTGGCACCCAAATACAATGCTTGCGTTTGTTTCAAGTTCCGATGCTGAACGATCCATAGGCATTTGGTTACCAGGCAACCGATGGTAATAAACAAAACAAAAGCAATCAAAATGACCTTCTTCCAGAAACTCCATCGTGTGTCGTACTGGTCGTAGTATATGAGTTGCGGACAGGTGGGATTGCATTGCGCATGCGCACAAAGGTCGTTGATTTTTATACTTTTATCAATTGATGAAGCATACGCGGTTGTGCTTTGATTGCTATTGGCACTTGCCCATGAGAAAAAGACGTCTTTAATACTATGATTACCAACTTTGATGGTATCCCAATGCGAATCGTTCATAACATGTTTGAAACGAACAGACGGGAAATCTAGCTCGATTTCTTTTTTGTAGACTGTATCCCACAATGTGGATGAAACCAAATAGCCGTGATGAAAACACGATGTGGAGATGTAATTCAAATTACGTCTGGAGTCTACGATGTCGAAACTTTGCTGCATGCGGCCACCATACGAGTGAACTTGTAGGAGAATATCTGTGTTTTGTAGGACGTTTTCCAAGTGAGTATTTTGTTGTAAAAGGCGTTGGAAAAGAACGTAAATATCATATTTGCTTTGCATCAAAAACATTGGTATGTCGGGTGGCAGGTATGAGTTTGACATCATGCAGAATAGGGAGAAGCAGCAAGGGAACCCCCAGGACGTATCTCTACAGGCACGCCGTTCGAGAACGCCTGTCGATGTGGCGAAACCTGCACCAAACTGGTTCCGAAAATAATTCTCAAAATCGATGAACCAAGCTGAATCTAAAACGATGGATAGTTTACAATGATCTTTGGGCAAGACACTGGAGATGAAATTTAAATGGTTGATGGCACCGATACCACCAGCACTTTGACCAATGACCATCACATCTGTGGCGTTGTTCAATCCTTTGGCAAGAAGCTCCATCAGAACGGTAGAAAAGATGACAGCTCCTCTGAAAACGAAATCGATTCCTTCATTGGTCTTGCTGTTGGTGCTGTTGTTGTTGTTGAAATTGATGTCATTTCCAAGCCACAAATCGCTACTGCAGTAAACTAAAATCGCCTGAATAAGAAAACATACAAAATGTGTGATAAATTTCTTTAAAACGAATAATAATTCGCTGATGATTGACTGAATAAGAAAGGTCGTGAAACTATCAGTTCGATAAACAACTGTAGTTTCCCACCAGACACACAACGTTATTTCAACGTTCACCACGTTCACGTGCCTGCTGGGTTGTTCTGTTTCTAATAAAACAAATAATATAAGCCATATATGCTACAACTCGTGGATCTAATTAAAAAGGTAGCTCGCAACTCGCATATGAAAAATCCACGACTAATTATTAGATCTCTAGAGTAAAATTTGACTTCATATTAGCAGTATCGTAGTTATAGAACTAGTAGTTCAGAATGCCGTACATAGTAAGTAAGTTTGCGACCGCAGTTGAGGGAGACCCGAATGCTCCCTTTTCGATAGCCATCTACCCGAAGGTAGGGGAGGGCACCACTCCTTTCCCTGGATTTCTCCACTTACCCTCGCTCTAATCCCTTAATGCTGAGTGCCAAGTAGGACAGCAGCGAGTACCAGTTTTCAAGTCTTTGGTCCGACCCGACTGGGGGTTGAACCCACAATCTTGCGAACGGGAGGCGAACACTCAAAACCACTCGGCCACCGTCGCTGAATCTAAAAATTTTAAAACATTTTTGTTTTATTTATTTTCAGTGAAAAATAAACAGCATTTCATCCATGTACTTCGACTTGATAAAATTTAGAACGAAATAAAAAGATGGGAACAGATAATTTTGAAGATTTAGTCAAATGTGGTTACTTAGAGATGAAGCTGCCAAGAAAGCACCGTAAATTTGGTCGACAGGTAATTAAAACCGTTTATTTTTTAAATAACATCTAATTCTTTTAGAACACTTTTGTCTCTGTGACCTGGGAGGGTTTTCTTTTGAAAATTTAATATAATTAAAGCGATAATAAATTCGTTTATTATACCATACTTTAGAAGTTGTATTGGTAATACCAATGAATATAAAATAGAACGAAGTATTAAATGCCAATTTCTACATCTTCAGACCCATACCAAAGGACATTTTCTATTTTTCAAAACGATATCCGATTTCTCGACCACAACAGAAATCTTGCAGTTTTTTCATAATAACATATTTTTGACCTTGAAGCTCAGTAGGCACAAAATGTTATCCCAACATCCTTTCAACGTTTAAATATCGTCCTGACGTTGAAACAACGTTATTTGAACGTTAAATCGATAAAGTTGAACACCAGTTAGTTTTAACACCATTAAAATATTTCAACTTTAGTCAAACCAATTTGAAAAATCTTTAAAATCAGAGTTCCCAGTAAACATGAATATAGCGTCTTTTTGACATCTGGATAACGTCATTTCAACGTTAAAACAACATATGGACGTCAGATAAACATTAAAAAGACGTCATATGCTTGCAGAGTTAATTCAGACAAACGAAGGTCTTGTGACCTCAATTATTCATAAAAAAACACAACTTTCAAAACACCAAAGAAATCTTAACATTCAGCAAAGAAATATAATAAGTCTTTTTATAGCGTGTCATTGACCCTGTGATGGGTAAAAAGTTTTAAATCCTACCAGAGCCTAACGATACTGGAAAAAAAGGTTCTCTGGACAAGTCTCGTTGGGCGTATTTTATTGTCTGCAATATATATTATATTGACTTTGTTCAAAGAACTTGTGCTTGTTTCTTATATTTGTGACTCAATATAGAAATACCAATTGTTTGCGACATTCTCAGTATTGTCTAAATATCTAAAACAAGTGTTACGAAGTACGGCTGAATTTCTTTTTGGGAAAATTGAGGCGACAGCAGAAAAATGAATTTTTACACTTCTCCGCAGAGACTCCTTATACTAAAGAACGATAAATGTGAGGTATACCTGTGGCGCGCACATGTTTTATCCAAGAATAGTACCTAAAACAAACAAGCTATTATGTCAACAACAAATGTCAGATTTATCATACTTAATTGACTAACCCATTAAGATGCGTCTATCTTAAGCGGGTATTTCTTTTTCGCTAATTAAATCGGAAGTCTGTGGTATTAGCACATCTGATTAAATACGTTTCCGGTTTCTAAGGTAATTCAATTATCCGTACTTTTTGTCCAATCATCTTGTAAGAACATACCTATTCTAATAGAGAACGTCTATACTCGTACAATTAGAAAAACTCGTACCCGAGCGACCTATATGCATACAAATTTTCTTTAACTCTTTGTGAAATCTCTTATCCCTTTGTATTTTTGTTTTAGGACCTTTTTTAAATCGAATTTTTATTTTTGAAATCTTGATCTTGACGCCTACAACCTAAACGGAAACTTTTTAATAATAGGGGCTAGTGAGCTTCATACAAAAGATAAAGTTACATTTTTTTTTGTACAATAACTTTGTTTTTTCTAAAAAATTGTTTTTTAAATAGAAAATTCTTTTCGAATGCGTATAGTTTAATCTTTAATCCGGTCAAACTAACTAAAAAATCCTCTTACTTTCTTGTTTTGATATCTTAATATGACGTGCGCTTCATCTAATCTTTAATCGAAAGGGCTTTCATTGAACAACAAAATATCTGATCGCTGATTTGTATGTCGGCGGAGAAAAACAACACGGCCCCCTGAGGACGATGGGTCCCCGTACCCGATTACTGATATGACCTGCCCCGCTTGGGTTAAAAAAATGAATCAACTGAGAATGACTTTGGCCAATTGTTTAACGAATTCAACAGAAATATGATTTTTTTGAAGAAAAGTACTAAAAGATTTCTAAAATTCAAAAGAAAGTGATGACCAGCGGCACTTTGTCTTGACTCAAGCTTCTGACTCCGGCAACACTTTAGTGAAAGGTGGTTGGTATTTCCTCTATAAAGTGTTCAATTCGAGTTTGAAACCCTCATTATTTTGGCTTTATTTGAGGGAGGTAAAATTGCACCAAAAATGAATTTATGACTTAATTTACTAAAAGAGTGAAGTTACACGTATAATCTTAAAATGAGATTTGAAAATAAGTCACAATCATGGTCAAAAGGTCTGTTATTAAAAACGTTTCACTTTCCTTTAAGGTTGATGTAAAATAAGCTCTATTGCCAACAGACCACTTTTCAGTAGCATTGAGTTTAGACCACTTATACTGTTTTTCAGCTATTCCAAAAAAAAGTTCACAACCTTATGACCCGCGATTGCAGGTTTATGCACCATCAGGCTTGTTGTTTATGTAAGGGTTTTTTATTGTTGTTGTTGTTGTTGTTGTTGTTTTTCCCATTCCGTCTCCTATTTAATCAGATATAATTAACTTTACATTAATTGATGAGATCACGATAGATCTCTGATCCACATAATCGCCTCTCATATGCTTAAACATCTATATGAAGTCAAATGTCGCATATGTACTTGAAATCTATATTTGTTACCGTTTGAACGCCTGTCTGAATGTCTGTCTGGCTAATCCTTAGCAGTCAAACTGTGCAATATATTCGTGGTTTATTTTTTAGCTTTGGGCAAGGAATTTCATACTACTATACAAAAGACATAATTGCTACCAAAAGCTACCCCCTTATATTTTTCTTATAGCTAAACTTCTTTGAACCGAGAAAAGGGGGGGTGGGGTGATTCCTCCGCTGTGCCATTGTGACGATATTTGTTTTTTGTACCTCTATTTTTTCAATACTCCTATTAACCATTTATACGGAAACCGAACAAAATTTATCTTTCCTTTCAGCTACTAAGAATACCTTGTTCTCATTGCTTTCCTGCTTCTTGTTATTTGTAAACTAGCTTTAAACCATACAGGGAAACAACTGACAGCCATATACTTTATTCGAATTAATTTCGCGAGATTTAATTTCGCAAAAATAAGTCGCGAAAACCTTTTAGATTTAATTTCACGAGACTTCATAATACGCGAGTTATACGAGTTGCATGTTGCGTGTTGCAATTAAAACTCGTAGATTAAAATTGTAACTCGTGATTTCAGATTACAACTCGTAACGCGTAGATTTATTTGCAACTCGTAAAACCAACTCGCAACTCGCAGTTTATAAATCCTGAATTTCACGAATCGAGGATTCCACACGATTTCGCGATACAAATCTTTGCGAAAAGGGCTACTTTTTAGGCCCCTTTAAAAATAAGGTAGCGACTTCTGAGATTTGCGATTCGTGTGTACTACAATAATCAGAAGAATGGTTTCATTACCAAGGAGGACAGCAAGAACTTCATTCACGCAAGAATTTGATTCATTAAAATTCAAAGTATCCCTTTTTCTTTAGGTTTGGAAGCGTAAATGGTTCATTTTACGACGTAAATCGACACAAGGAAACCCCCGTCTTGAATATCACAAAAGCGAAGAATCGTGCATGACCGTACAAAATAAAACAGTGGTCGATTTGAAATCGATGGTCAAAATCGAATTATGTAAATCTAAGAGTCGTACAATATCTTACAAATTAACTTTTAATGACACTTTTATTATACTTTCAACTGATAATTCAAATGCTATGAAAGAATGGGTCAAAATGATCAAGAAATTGGTGTTACCCCCTGAACCGATTTATCAACCACGACTGACGACTGGCGCAGGTATGATAGGGCCAATTTTTATTTTTTTAATTATCTCAGTACCCTTATCCACTCATTCATTCATTCTACAAATTTACAATTATGAGATGTAGTGTAGTTTAGAGCGGATCGAATTCACTTCCAATCTTATGATTGGATCTTCTGTGTGCCGGACCTTTAAATTGGACAATTAGCAACGCGATCTTATTAGGTCCGCGTTGAACCGACAACCTTTAAATCAAGGCCAGCGCTTTAACCGTTAAGCTACAGTGTCTGTTAACTTTTCATTTCATTTTTCTGCAGGCTCATTTCCAGTCACCGTAATCAATACCAAAGATTCTGAGTTCCTAAAGATCGCAGGTGATTGTTTATTAGTGGTCAACATACAGCATTTATCTCTTTACAAACTGGACATACACATGAGAGCGAGTAAACTTCCCATTGCTAAATGGGATTTAGATGATATACCGAGATTTCGTTTACAAAAGTTAAATCAACTGAACGACGCTGAGAAAATATTCATCATAAATCTTGCTAGGTAAGTAATTCTTTATATTTTAAGGGGGTTTTTCTGTTCCTTTTTTTAATGATTTTCTCTTGGCCTTGGTTCAAAATCAGGACGATGAATGTCTGCTGGGCAGGGAAGGGTGCTTACTGTCCGGTCACTGATTGTAGACCAAAGCTTCGTGCCTTGAAGTTTACATTTAACAAAAATAAAATTGTTAAAAATACTTTAATAACACTTGTTCATGTATAGACAGTCAATAATATGTGTGAAAAGGTCTCTCAGTTTGCGTTTAAAAATAGAATTAAAATTTTAAGTTTATTAAAACCAAGTAAGCATCTGAGATAACGATCTAAATTCACCCAAGATCAAATAAAATCTCAGCTTTTCTCCTCCTACATGAAAAAACGATTTTTGGATTTTGTAACTGAATTAAAAAGACAAAATGACATTGTTCGTTCATCTCAGTAAGGGTTCGATTTCTCTTTAATTTGATTGGTTGATTAAAGGCCACCAATCAGATTATTGGTAAATGCGTATCTGATATTCAGGCTAGCAGTATGATTTTTATCAATAATATAATATTATGCCCGCCCTGCTTGTCACGAGATCAGCCCAGCTATTGTCTCGATTGGTAGTACCCATTTCCATATCTTTGCATGTGATCCAAGCAAAAACACTAGGTTCGTTCTTGGCTTTAGAGGTTTTTTTTCAGAATTCGAAAAAACATGTAAAAATTTACAAGGGACTCGACAAATTTATATAACTATTAGCAATTTTATCATAAAAGTCTGGTGAAATTTTTTGGGAAGTTAGACTTATCATCGTACCTAATATACAAAATACGTTATATCGGTTATATTCTCAATACAATGCAATGTTGCATGGAAAGCCTTAAATTTTAGTTAGACTTCATCATTTTTGTATGACATGCTTCTAAATGTTGCTGTTTTTCTTTTTTTAGACGTGGACAAGGCGCTGAAAATGAGCTTCAATTCTTAACGTTAAACGGTCGTGAAATATTAGAGACAGTAAAACAAAATACTCGGCAGCGTACTCGACTTATCGACGAATCGCCTCGTTCAACTCCGATTAACGACGACCGCGATGCGACGGAATCGTCGTCAAGTTACGGTGGATTTAATGACTCTAGATCTCGGTCGTGCTCGGGCCGAAGTCAAACGGCTCGTTCCGAGGTGTCCACGACTTCAACTGTACATAGTGAAAAATATTCGGATGATCTTTCAAACGGTAGCGAAAGCGATGGTACGCTACGTGATCAGCCGTCTTCGGCTTTGCTTCTTCATTGATTTGATCATAGTCAGTAAAAAAATCACTGGTCTAGCAATGCATTGATATAACTTTTTGTTAACTTTTTTGTTTGTTTTTAAAACAAAAGTCAATTGTCAATTTGCTCACTTATTGATCACGTTACAAATATCTTATCTTGGGATTGGTCTATTTTTTGATCACATGATCAAAAAGTGAGCAAAACAAACCAAAATGTGAACGAAAGACAGATACAAAAGACTTCCAGACCGGGTTTTTTATACTGACTATAATTTGGTGATTGATTGGTTGTTGAGAGAAGTCCATGGCTTATTAATAATGTTCATGACGTAATCATTTTATATGGAAGCATCCTAAAATCCGGATATTGGCTACTAGCTTTGAATTTTTAAAAATAAAACTAGTGGCAAACACCCGGCTTTTTAGGATGTTTCCGTAGAGAAGATTACGTAATGGAAATTATGAATGAGGTAATTTTGTTTACTTGTTTGTTTTGGATTTTTAGAATGTTTCGGTAGAAAATATTACGCAGTGTACTGGGTGACTCAAAAAAAACTTCACATGTTTGGCGACTTCTTGGTTACTTTTTTAGAAGGAGGATGGTCTAACTTAAATTTTGAGGAGTACTTTTTTAAGTTTGGCCCATTAATTAAAAAATTATGACCTTGCAAAGTTAAAATTCACTTTTCGAAAAGTTCAAAAAAGGGGGAATTTTTTTGTCACCAGGTCTATTTATTTAATATTTTTTTAAATGTATATATATACCTAGGAGCTAGGAGCGTTCCCAGGTATTTACATTCCAAAGTAAAAGATGCCGTTTTTACTGAGAAATTTTTGAAACCTAATGTAGTTGCAAAGATTTTTCAAGTGAAATCATGAGAAATTTTTTAAAGTTTTGAAAATTAAAATTATAAAACTTAGATTTAATAAAATTCCGAGTTTGTTATTTACTGTTTATGAAATAATGTTGTTTTAATATTTTGACAAATTATTTATGCTCCAGAAAACTTTTTTTGGTACTTTTTCCACACTTGCCAACAATTTAATACCTTACCGACAAGACATTTTGAATTTTGATCTAATAGTTCATACACGGAACGCCCTTTAGATTTGTTTGTTAACAATTGTCTATTTTACAGACATTTGTTTACAAATGTCAACTATAAAAATTACGAAGAAAAAAATTTGCCGTTAAATGTAAATAGGGTTTAGTTTTTGTACAAAATAGAATTTTTTTTTTTTTGCTGTTTATAAAAAAATTTAAATGATTGAATTTAGAAAATTTTAAGAGATATTCCATTTGCTAAATGTTCGTAAAATCTGTAGATCTTCAACATAATTCATGTTCATGCTCA
>JAUJPO010049851.1:0-15547 GCA_032270745.1 Tiaropsis multicirrata
TCATCCATTTCAATTAACTTGACTTGTATATTATTTGTATATGACTTTTTAATGTCCAATTTTTCAGAGCGAAATGCAAGGTTGTGATTTTAATCTTTCGTCAAAATTTGTGCATCAAAAACATAACGGTACCGGTATTTTGTAGGTTTATGTTACGGTATTTCGGTATTTTGCCAAAAATTTAACGGGATTTCGGGATTTCACACCCTCGGATGCCACCCCCCTGAGAGATTTATAAGTTTCACAACGTTAGGACCAAAATCAAAGACGATATAAACAAACCAGGAAGACCTGGCCTTTATTTAATTCAGACAGATAAAATATGTGTATATATGCTAATTAATATATGTGCTCCAAGGGACGAATTGTGTATTATACTTTCTATGATTTTTGTGTTGCATTTTTGAATTATATACGATTTTTTATCTATGTTTGTATATAATTTGTATAATTTGTATAATTGCATTCTGTCTGAAAGCTAGTAGTCGTGAAACTGCCTTCTTCAATTTATTCATTCTCCGCGCGTTGTATCTTCGTATCTTGTACGACACTAACAAAGGTCGTAAAAACTTGGTTCAATGTTTTTCGAAATGACCCATAAAGCCTGGAGTAGATAAAAACGTTAGCAATACTATTAAAACTTTGCAGAAGCTTGAGTGCTGAGTTAATCTCCAATGCGTTGTGTATAGCTTCGCCACCGTTCAAAATTTTCGCCAAGTATACAATATAGAAAATATCCTTGGGAAGCACCAATATTGCAAAAACGATCGCCAGAGCTAATATCATTATGAACATTTTAGTAGGGTTTTTTCGTGCGTTATTTACATCAGATTCTTTCAACATTTCTTCATGTTCGCTGTCATCTAGAGCTTGCCAAATCAATAGGTTGCAAACAGTAAATACAGAGATAAATAAAACGTCGCGAAGAACGATTGTAATTAGACGGCCTTTCATGTATTCTTTGGTATATCTTGGTAGACAAGATTTATGTTTATAGCATGTTTGACGGTAACACGAGAATTCGGTTGAGTTATCGTATTCACTAATTATATCTTCAAACGTATTTGGTGCCTCGTTACATCGATAGTAATTTCTTTGGAAACTGTTAGCTTTGTTTTGGGTATAATTTGGCGCTAAATTTAATTTGACACATTTGTAGTCGACCACGACGTGCTCTCTGACGTGCTGGGCTTTAATGTACGGGATCTCATTTGCGATAGATAAGATAAAGACAAGAGCAACCATACAATGCACGTGTTTCTTATCAAACATTCCGCTGAAAGGGTTGGCGAGCACGCGACAACGCTCGATGGTGATCAAAAGGATAAGACCAAGTGACATGGTGACAGAGACGGTTGTGATGGATGGGATTATGACACACATAAACGAGCCCAAAGACCATGCGTTGAAGAAAGTGATGTGAAAGTAAATGTATAACAATGGATTGAATATAGATGCGATGAGATCGGTCACTGCTAGATATATCATGATTAATTCCATGGGACGTATACGTTTTTGTTTGTGCTTGAAGATATAGATGACTAAAGAATTGCCAATAATTCCGGTCGCAAATATCAAGGTGAACGCAATGACAAAGATGTAGTCTTTAAGGGTGAACATCTTCGGCCACGTCATTTTTGTTATGCCAGCAGATACTTTTGTAGTTGGCTTTATATGTTTGATAAATCAATATGTGATTTAATTTCTGTATAAGATATAACAAAAAGCGACACTAAATAAAGATGACGAATAGCTATAACAAACAAATCTTCATCATCTTTGAAATTTTATCTGTTATGTTTCTTGATGAACTGTTTAATATAGTCGTACGAATATTTATAGTGCTGTTTTTAATGTCCAATGGTCACAGGCTTACACAGATTATATTTCTGCCGTTTTTAGGTAAAAAGACGTATGTGGCAAATTTTTTTTACACAAATTGGGGTTTTCAAGTGTGCTCTTTCTGATGGTGAAGTCAGTTTTTTGCTAATTTTGAGTGGAAATAGTGTTTCTTAGGCAGGTGAAAAGACGTAAGTAATACAATTTCTAATAATTGGTTAGTAAATGGACGTATGTGTCATTAATATACTTTTCAAAAGACGTAAGTAACATAAAAGCGGCAGATTTTGTTTGATATATTAGTGATTTACAATAACAACTAGTTCCAAAATTGCTGAAAAATGTTGCTTAAAAACGCCTTAGAATTTAAGTTTAAATCATAAGAAACTCATTCATGTAAAAAAAATACAAGAAAAGTGTAATATGTTTTACAGGCCTTTCAAAAACTTGTTTTCTTCGTTTCTAGAGTTTTTTACTCAAAAACTTTCATGTCTTTTTACCTAAAAAGTTTTTTTTGTAGTTCGAAAATTCATGTAAATTCGAACAAATGTTCTTATCTGGTCCCCTGCAATTCGAAATACATGATACAAATTTCTTTTCCCTCTAGAACCCGGGGGGGGGGGGGGGGTCTTCAGCGGTAAACCAAATCACATCAAGATAAATTTCAGGCAATCTCGTACCCAGAGCCTGTTTCTCCATTCTTTTGACTTGCCTGATGGCCATTTCGAAACGCTATCAAAATCGTAAAAAAAATGGAGGAGAGGACTGGGGAAGAGTTTGAAATTTCAGGCTCAATCACTCATCACGTAAAGTGACCAATTCACTAAGCAATTTAGTTTTATCACCCATCACGCCCCAAATTTTCACAAGTCACGATCACCCAAAATATATTTTACATCACGCCAGAATAAACCCCAATCACGCCATCACGCAAACCGCAAAAGGGGGCCTCTAACATTGCACTTCAAAAGGACGCACCAAAAAATCTTTTTTATATAGCAAAACAACAAATCTCGTTGAAAAATAGAATACAAACATCATTCCTAAAAAAATTCTTACAGAAAGATATCTGTAAACCTCATCTCTGACTCTGAAAAACAATCTGTGTTTAGATAAAATACGATTTTGAATTATTAGATTCATTAAATCCTTCCTTAGAATCAATCCGCATTTATAAAAAATGATGACAGGGTCTTATCCACTTACTAAGCAACAAAACTATTTACATATCTGTAAACACATAGGTCTTTCAAATCTTCAAACCTACAATCAAGATTTTAAATAATTGGAACAAACATATTTTTCAACTTTTGTAGTATATATACTAGTAATAAAGTGTCTTCCCTTCCCCTCCCCCAGTGTTGGGCTCTGATTTGCTCCTGAGCTTATCAACAATGAGGGAGGGGAGAAGGGAAGGAACCAGTGGTAGTTCAAAGAAGAAAATTCCAATATTTATGACCTTGATTGTAGATTGAAGGATGATGATGATGATTCATTTACATGTAGTTTTAACTCAGCTTTAGGGCCGCTTTGAAATGTACTAAAACACAAATGTTAAGCTAGTTTAAATCTTTACAAAGTAGCTAATCGCTCCGCGTTACTGTGAATTTGGATTGAATAAATATATCGTGTCTCCACAAGATGTTTTAAGAAGACGTCAAGACGTTGATTTTTTGCTTTCGTTCGTTCTTTCTTTCTTTGTGGGTGATCTGCTGCCGAGACACTTTAATTATAAGAAAATGTCGTCCAAAATTATCAGATTGATCAATGCATTTCCAGCGACCGCGTGATTGCGTGAAAGGCAACCTCGTACCAGGACGACTGGTTCGTTTATATAGGGTGTCACCTAATCGACGACCATCAGAACTTTCACAAGTTAAAGCGACCCTAGGTTCGAAACTTTCACAAATTAAAACGACCCTGGGTTTCGAAACTTTCACAAGTTAAAACGACCCTGGGTTCGAGGTTGCATGAGAGGATATCTCTCTGTTAAAACGACCAAAAAAACACCATATTTCCCCAAAAATCATGACCAACTATATCCATCTTTTGCGAATAACCTACTTAGAGAATATGGACAAATTTAAAAAGCTTTTTCAAACGTTGAGTATATAGAAACCTTATAAAGTTGCTGATATTTCTTAACTGGTTCCAAAAAAGAAAAAATCCCCCTTCCCCGCTTGGCTGCATACAAATAATTCATCAATTCATACAATTCAACTCGTTTTTTACTAAAATTCGCTTGAATAAAAGAGACAAAATTTTAGTCTCGACTCTTCGTTCTTTAAACTCATTTAAAAGACTTTACTACGGAAAACTTGAGTATGGTCTCAAATTGACAGGACCACAACCTCGCCAGACTGACTACCATATGAGACAAAACCAAATTACTTCTCCTACCCTACGATATGGATCGATGGCATTTACGCAACCTTTTAAAATAAACAATCCAATTATGATGATCTTGTAATCGAAAAACGAACAAATTCACGAAAGAAAATTATGATTTGGATTCAAATGAGATGAATGTGTAAGATAATCATCTACGAACAATTAACAAAGTAATTATAATTAGTAAGCTTAGAGTCAATTCGTAATGAATATGTACTATATACATACATATATTTTCATATTAGTTTACGGAGTACTAAGTCCTTATAAATGACCCTTGTTTCGAAAGATATTTTCGAGTGGAATATTGTTGTTGATCGCTCTCATCCTCTAACGAAACGTGCTTCTTATACGTACAACGGTTTTAGTATGGGTCTGCAATTCAGACTATGGATGGACGAACAGACTTTTCTTTATTCCTATAAAACATTTTATTCTTGATTGATGTATACAGACCGTAGAGATCTGGCATGATTATATTGTTTCCTTTATTGTATTTCAGCTCAATTCTGTCATTAGCGAAACCTAGTATGATTCTAATTCTTCTCTCTTTCCTGAAATCTGAACTCCCTAACATTGATAATGTGGTCAAAATAATCTACTTTTCGAATCAAAGCAATGATAATTCGTTTTCCATTAAAACTTTCGTCACAAACTTTGATAAAAGATACCCCCTCCTAACTCTGACCTCTAACTGACCCATTGGAAATTATTTTTATTACAAAAAAGAAACGTAAATCCCCCAGTGGAAAATAATGCGAATAATCAGGTTATTTTCCATTGGGGATACCAAAATGTTCTTTGTGCAAAAAATGGGAATAACAAAACATGATATTGTCAATGGGATGAAATTCTGATAGGGAAAGATTTTATAAACCTATTTTCCTAGTGGGCAGGGTGTCCACCGGAGAGATGTGATAATATGAGCGTGAAAATTATTCCGCATCGTTGAGACAGTAACAACGTAACACAACCACATGGGCCCCGTCTTGGAATTAAAAGTGGAGATCCTCAACTTAATACGAACGAAATTAATAAACGAATTCCTAAAGTCTCCCTGAAAAATTTTAATCAATTTTTTGTTCGCCATTGGGTATCGTTTAACATCGTCTGTGGCAGGCTATGGTAAGGTGCTGTAATGCAAGTACGTCGGTCATTTTATCAAGCAAGCCGTGATCGCCGACCAGTACAAGTAAATATCTATACACAAGTTCACAGGCTCACCCCAGCAAGGCATAAGACATTGTTTTGACGTCCAAACAAAGTTGTTTCAAAGTCAGAACGTTATTTGGACGTTGAAACAATATTGGAATAACATTCCATCCCTGCTGAGACTCAAACTTGTCGTTTCAATATGATATTGATAAAATTAGTTTTTATACCAATTATAAACAATAACTTCACAGTATTACTCCAACAGGCACGGAATGTTGTTTTGACGTCAAAAGAATCTTTGTTTAAAGTCAGAACGTTATTTGGACGTTGAAACAATATTGGAATAACGTTGTGTGCCTGTTGGGATCATACTTGTCGTTTCAATATGATGCAACTGGTGGTTAGTCTTTTAACGATCACTAACATCAAGAAGACAAGCACTTCGATCATGGAGATGATTGACGCGCCAATAATCACACTAATGAAACCACCAATCTCGCACGCTAGCTGGTCCCACGAATAAAGCGCCTTTTCCTCCATAATACGGTAAGCGGCCACGTGATGATATTTGATTGTTAGTTTATAAGTTGGTGTGTTATTTCGAGCACGTTTAAAAGTTGGGAAAAACATCAATTCGATTTCGGAGCATGGAAATGAACACTTTTCCGCCCGAACTTTGTTAGCGCGCATGTGCGAGAATATACATGGGATTGTATCGTTGATAGTATTGTTTTGGTAGTATTTGTCTGTGATTTCGTTGGGAATCATCGATCGTATGTGATCAATAGTGTCGCCACAGGCTTTGTACATTTCGATAAATTTGTACGATTCGATACAGGAGCGACGCGTATAGCGTCCAGGAAATAAATGCAATTTGTCTTTATCGTTGGAGCAATTAGAGGGGAAAGGGTAAGGAAGTCTGCGGATTTCCGTCTTGTCTAAATTGATATCGTAGATTTTATGAGGTTCAATTTCAATGCGCTGTGTACGGTCCAGTTCGTTTATACTTGCATCGTGTGGTGTGGCCGTTATGATTTCTGAGCGATCCTTCTCGAACCAATCGGGTATGTTAAATTCGAATTCGATATCAACGTGATTGTTAATACCCGACAAATTCCCGTTATAATTCCATCTGATACACGAATGATTAAATTCTCTTAGCGATTGAAAATAACCGTTGTTAGCACAGTGGATGTGTTTATTGGTCTTACACTTTGTGATGTTGAAGAATCCGTTGGACCAAAAAGTTCGGTTACCCGTCGACATTGTGACGTTGAGGGTGGAGCGGTTATGAGAATGGTCACACGCAAAGTCCTGGTAACTCTCCACTGAAGACATATATTCATCATATGGTATTCCACAGTACGATGTGTGGTGATCAGTATACATGACTTTCTCACAAAGAGTAATACTGGGAAAGAAATTCTCGTCCGTCACTTGCGATCTAATTTCAGTATAGATACCAAAATTGAGGAATTTGACCACCAGCCCGTAGACGACAACTACTGAGAAGATTAATCCACAGAACAGAATGACTAGCCAGAACGCTGATTCGACACGTTCACCAATAAAGACTTTAGTGAGGCCATGGACTGTAAAGGTGTTGACGTACTCGTTGATTTTCTGCTTGATAACCGACCGCCTGGTGATTTGTGTTTCGTGCCATCGGATACTTTCAATGGAAGATGAAGTGGTTTTACGTTGTTGGCCACGCGTATTGTTGAAACTGGATGGTATGCCTAGGTGGTTATGCAAAGAAAATTATAAAAATACCGATGAAATAGTAGAGAGCCTTTTGTAATTTCGAAATCTATATCTGACTATACCCGCTTAAACGTTTTCTATATAGATTTTTGAGAGTTTTCGAAAGGTATTCTTTTCCACGGCATGACGTCACAATTGGGGAAAACAGAACACTCACTAAAGATTAACAATTTGTAATCAGTAAACAAAATCTTTTAGTGAGTTAAACCATAGCATAGTGTTTGTTTTCCCCTCGCAATAACTAAATCTGATTGCATGGTTAAAAAGTATATCACATGACTTTCCGTGGCAAAGAATACGACTCTATTTTCTTAAGTTGAAATTTTCAAAAATATTTACCCTATGATTTTGGCTTGAAACCCCTGTTTTGTCCGAAAGTGTTTTGTCCGAAAGTGTTTTGTCCGAAAGTGCTTTGACAAAAAAATAATCGAGCGACACCCCAAAACCGTACAAAATTGCTCTACTAAAAAAAAACAAAAAAAACGGTATGCAACAGGTTTGATTCCGACACAAAATATTATTTTTGACCCTAGCTAAAAAGAATCCATACATACCATGTGATTTGAATCTGTTTTGTGTGAATCGTGGGATAGGTCTGACAACAGGTTTCTTTTTGTTTTTCTTCTTTGTGTTACAATCTTCTGATGCTGATACTATCAAATCCATGATTTTTGGATGAAAGCTTCTAACTCAACTTTCCATTGTTGATTCACTTCATATGCATCCTTCTTATTGTCTTTACTGTTCTTTAAAATATCTAGAAACGTGAAGATATTGCTTTTTGAGAATCATGTCTTTCATTTTCGCTAGAGAATTAACTAAAATATAAATGAATCTTACATGTATTTACCCCATGTTACGATAAATAAAAAATAGTTTAGCAGGCCAGGAAATTACCATCCACTAGATGTTCTCATCTAAGCAATGTGATGATAATCTGTCTACTGGTTCCAGGATAAAAGTACATGGTTGTTCTTCTAAGAAAAATTTAGCAATAGGGTTTTGCACACGCCTGTTGTTGATTTTCATTTAAACACCAGTTATTCTCTAGACATTGGTTTTTGTAAAAAAATAATTCCCATATGAAGTTCTTTTAAACTCAG
Organism: Tiaropsis multicirrata; assembly: GCA_032270745.1. Lineage (NCBI taxonomy): Eukaryota > Metazoa > Cnidaria > Hydrozoa > Leptothecata > Tiaropsidae > Tiaropsis > Tiaropsis multicirrata. The sequence continues at coordinate 8,253 of JAUJPO010049851.1, forward strand.
TTAGCAAGATCAAGGGACAAGGGATATAGTATAATATGGTTCCATGATGATATTTCGGGTTTTATCAAGAAGTTCAGCTTATGAGAAGATAAATGAGGATTAAAAAATGTATTTTAATATTTTGATAGTATTTCTTTCGTCATATTTCAAAATAATGTGAAAGAAAAATCTTTGATAGGAAAATGTTGAGGGAATGTATGACGGGATGTATGAATATTAAAACAAATTCCAGAGAATTATAAAATAATTGGGTCAAACAAAATTTCCTCGTGTAACTAAAAATCATCCAAAATTGAAGAACTTACCACTGGTTAATTCATTAAGTCTGGTGATAAGCACCAATTTGACTCCTTCCTCTAAAAAGAAATAATACAAAAATAAAAACCCAGAATCATTCAGAAACTATAAAATGCTAACTCCTCTCAAAGTAATATTTCTCTCAGAGTGTATTTATAATGGTCTCAGATACTCAAATAATATCTTGAAATATTCTAAAATATTGATGGCAACATCTTTTTGACATAAATATCCCTTTCAAATCTGAATATAGTATGAATATAGTCAGATCTTAATTTACTTTTCATAAATAATTCATTGAATTGACTGTTTTTAAACTATACCCAATGGTTCTATTTTGCTATCTGCTGATCAGACGTTCATGATATGGATTACGTCATCTTTTCCACAGAAACATCCCAACAACTGTGTATTTGTCACTAGTTTGGAACTGTTAAAACTGGTGGCAAACACCCACCCGCCTCGGCAAACACCCACCCGCCTCTTTGAGATGTTTCCGTAGAAAATATGCTTATGCTTATGGATATCATGAATTGCGATTCCTCTTTAAAACCTTTTTGTTGTTCTCAAAGCATAATCCAGGCATAATCAACACATCAGTTTCACCAGGCAACATAACATTCCCTGAAATTTATAAATTTATGGAAGTTCATTCAACCTCAAAAAATGTGAATACATGAAAAAGAAAAAAGAAATTCAGAATATAAAATAGGGCTAACACATAGTAGATAGTTTGTTCGCCTTCCCTTCAGTACATAAAATTTGATATCTTTAGCACTAAAATGTTTTCGTTAATAAATTGAAAATTCTTCCTTTGTTACTCGCTGGATAAGAATTTCTTCTTCGTTTTGGTGTGTTCGCGTTTCGGGTTTGTTATCAAATCCAATCAAAAATGGGTGACAAAAAAATTCTTTTTCTATTCATAATGACATTTCTTATTGCGTTGGAACGAACTCGTTGCGGTTTTTTGTTGCTCTAAAATAACATGAAAAAGAAAAGAAGAACGAAAAAGAAATTGAAAAAAAAGAGAAAAAAAATAATACAAATGGAAGTGGGGACAAGATATTTCTTTTCATTTCTATTTCCTTTTTCAATTTTTATCCCCATCATGAATTTCTTAAATTTGGTCCCCGAAAGTGCGAGCAGGCTTGATACACAACCTTTTCAATTCTTTGTTACTTTATTTCTATTGTTCACTTATAAAAAAATTCTATCCCTTTGTCACCTTTCACCTTTTCATATTCTTTAGTTTTGACGGTTTCAAAATTTGATTTTTCTCAAGATAAGAAATTTCTATTAAACTTTTCACCTAGAACTTTCATCATCAAAAAGAAAATTAAAAAAACGATGACAATTTTTTTATTTTCAAAAATGTTCAAAAATGTTAATAAAAGTAGCATTTCAAATTAATTCAAAAAGATTAACCTAGGCGGCGGCAATTACAAGCTCAAACAAAAAAGAAATGAATTTAGGGACAACTTTTTATCCTATAAATTAAGAATGAACGGATCGATTGTCTTTACAGAAAAATAACAAGTAAAAAAATTTAAATCATTTTAGAAAAAAAACTAAGATCGAACGAAATAAAGGAGTAAAAGAACGGAAAAACTAATTTACAATAAAATCCAACCTCGAACCTAATCTCCTTTCTTTAAAGGAGTTTCAGTCCGAGGATGACATAAAATCATCTCTATGAAAAATAAATTCACATAGATAAGTCTAAAATAATTCAACCTTGGTTCCAGGGAGACATGATTGTGTTGTCGACGGAAGCGTGCCGGAGATATGGAATACAGAAGCAAGAAAGCCTGAAAACGGATTCGGAGTCGGAACCGGGTTCATGATATATGTTACGTAATCTCTTATACGGAAGCACCTTAAAAATCGGGTGTTTTCCACCAGTGAATTTTTAACAATAAAACTAGTGGCAAACATCCGGCTTTTTGGGATATTTCCGTAGAAAAGATTACGTAATGAATATGAATCATGAATTTCGGTAAAAGCTTATCGCCCAAATTTTGGTTCACGACCAGACCCTTTGAGTGGCCTCTTTTTTTCATCACAACAAAAACATTACCGTCATGGGTCCGAGGTTGAAAACACTTATCCTCATTTTTCAAAAAGATTCTTAAAACCTCAATTAAAAACTATCTATAGCTTAACAATAATATAATAATAATAACAATATAATCTTTTAAAGTTTAGTTTTTTTTAATTTCCTAAGTTCGAGTAAGAAAATTCCAAGAAAAAAATTAGTAATAAGGTGTATTTTTTAGTTTAAGCTAAATTAATGTCTGGATGGACTATATCTATACATTAAAATACTCTCAATTTAGAAACTTAGGCCATATATTGTTCATCGATTTGGCAGAAGGTAAAATAATATTCTTTGAACCCATTTCACTTCACAATTTCCATCCCAAATATTCTCATGAGTATGTCATTTAGCCACTGCGAAAAAAAGATTTCTTTGTTTCTAGTTTGTTTTGTAAGCCAAGTTAACTTCAGTAATGAACTAAAGCAATTAGTTAAGGCTGAAACAATATCGGGGAGAGTATATTCAAAGGCCTACAAGGCCTTGTATCGAGGTAAAGGAATTATACAGGCTTCACGTGCCTATTAATAACAAAGGCAAATTATGACTATAAATCAGAGCAATATGTGATACTTCATGCTCGCGTCAGAATTAGGCCCGCCCGGCTAAGATCCCGTGCAACTCTTAAATCATAGTTTCAATACATCAGTCAAATAACACTAACTATCACTACTCTAAGTCAGTAAAAAGTAAGAACAAAAATAATAAATAAACGTATTGTAAAAGAATCAAACATTCTGTAAATTTTAAAGTCGAAAACTTCATTCTTCTACACTATTGTAGACATAATGATGAACGTTTAAAATAACTAGCCCGGGGAGGGACACTCGATCTCAAAACTACCGTTCGTTCGGAAAGAAATGTGGGTTTCAAAATCAGACCCTTGCATTGCACTTTTTGACAATTTTCTACAATTTTCTACAATTAAGTTTTGTCAGAACATCGAAAAACCTACCCTTAAGGACCGCACGTTCGGTCGGTAGGTCATTTACCTTGAGTGCTTCCCCCAAAACTAACCAGAAGGCTTTAAAAAAATATTTTTAAAGAACGAAAAACTGTTATACAGTTAGTTCCTTTTATACGCGTGTGCCTGACCTGCTGGATGACCTGCTGAATGACCTAAACCTGATTCTAAAAACATCATCAAAATATCAGTTCAAAATCAATTTGTAGTGGCAACCCCCCAGGATTTAGGGGTTAAATCTGTTAATGGTATATGGGGGTTGGAGGTTCTTCTATTGTTCTCAAAGGAATTTCGTTTTTAGTTGGGGTTTCTAACCCCACTGTCCACTAAAGTCTCTTATGGTGTAATGCTAATATGGTGTATTCCTTAAGCTCCCTCCCCTTATCCTTGTGAATCTGAATGATATTTTTAACTTCTTTCTCAACAAAACATTGTTCATTTTTGTGTGATGATTGGATGTAGTGTTATCATACAGCTTCTTCTATTGGTAAACTTTTTCTAAAAAAGACGAAGACGATCGTATAGTGGGTTTCATAGCATATTAATAATACTTCAAATGGTGACGAAAGGCTGAAATTTGGCACATGTGACCTAGAGGATGTCTAAAACAGAATTTTCAAGAGACGTACCTGATATTTTTCTGTAAGTTCATTCACAATTCAACTTAATGAAAAAGGTTCAGTCCTCGAAAAGGAATTTGCGTCCGTCCGTTCATTAATAGTACCAATGAGCCCATAAGGCTTGGAGTTGATAATTTTTTTTTATTGATATTCACGGTACTTTCAGTCTTCGCCATGCATATAATAGAAATTATGTCATGAAAAAAAACTTACGGCTTTAATTCTTCCATTTCGTCACTGTTGTTATCGCCATCTTTAGAATCCGTAGGTTGATATTTGGCCGACTTGTTGTTACAGAACGTCTCCGTGCAACAGTGGGCGAAACCGCATTGGTTGAAAAAGCAACAGAACATATCTACAACCAGTAGAATGATGAGAAGGATTGCAATGATGACTCCCGCAATGGCACCTGTTGACATCCCTTTCTTCTTGCTGGCAGGTGCTGTTGTGGGAACTACATTATCCTCTAAAGAAATAGCAAAGGAAAGACGTAATTATTAGCAGCAAAAATTGGGCTTTTTCAGTAAAAATATTGTAACCCCCCATGTTGAGGATGTGGATTTCTTTCTTTACACAGGTCCCCCTGGATATTCGTCCTGAAAATTTCGAACCCTCCCCTGGATATCCTTGGTCTTCAAATTCTTACCCCCTGGATATCCAAAGATATCGTCTTTTCTTTAAAAAGCCCATTCCATTGTTCAATATTTTCACATACTTTTATATAATATAGACTGATTCGCGGCAAAACTACACTATGCTCAAATTGCAACAAATTTAGAAATCCGTGCCGATCTTAAATTATCTATGAAAATCTAAAAACTATTATGTGCAGGTTGAAAGAAGACTAAGTAGAAGTATTAGCAACGTTAGTAATTTTCCCTGTATTTATTTCTTTTTATAAGAACAAAGTATATAAGAACATAAGGCTTCGAAAGGTAAAAGAATTAAGAATAGATATAAGAATTTAACCAATTACAGTGTTTAAAGCCATAAAGTCCCCTATCAGCAAATTTTTGAGACTCAAATTAAAATATTAAGAACATTTCAAGGCTTGAAACCAAAAAAGCTAAGAACATTGAAGGCTTCCTCGAATTTGGTTGTTCTTATAAAAAAAAACGTGTACTTATTTTTTAATTCACTTTTTCCTTTTGACTTCAGATGGGTGAAAATTTACGTCACACCGAAACTGTCTATTACGTTAAAGTCTGCCAGCCTGCCCTGACAATTATTTTGTCCGAAGATCTCTTCGCAATGCATTTCTTAGGATGAAGCGATGTTCTCTTTAAAGCCAAGTAAGATTTTCAAAACCATTTAGAAATAATTGTGCTACTTCTGCTGGTATCGAAATCTGCAAACATAAAAATCTAACAGATATATGACATTTCTCCAACATTGTTTCAAAGTCCAAATAACAAGCCGACGTTGGAACAACTTTGTTTGGACGTTAAAACAACGTCCCTTGCCTGCTGAGAAGTAGTGGCATTTATAAGTCTAAATCTAAAGTAAAAAATTCCTCACCCTTTGTGGTGAAATTGAATTCCGTTTGATGTCCAACCACTTTCTGGTTGACAGCTGCTATCTTCACCTGATATGTGGAACCAACATCAAGCTCCTTCAGTTGTGCTGAATTATCTTTTTGGTCTTCACTTTTGCACCCACTCAATGTACCGTTATTGAGTCGACAATACGTGATGCGGTACAGGATGTCAATCCCTTCAACGTTTTGGGGTTGCTCCCAACGGATTAGCACGCTAGTGGTTGTTAGGTCGCTGCTTTGAACTTTTGTTACGTTACCTGGGGGAACTAAGAAGGTGACAAAAAAGAAAAGGTGTTTTACATTCAGAATTCATATATAAATTTATTTTTTTGCATACGCACGCAAAGCCTTTTCTTAAGTTTATAAATGGGAGATAGGAAAAATGTACTATTGAAAAATTGAACAATTAGAATGCTGTCGTTCAATTCAGAAGGAAAATTTAGCTTTTTTTAATGGTCAATTTCATTTTCTTCCCTGTTACTTAACGAAACAGTGAAATTTTCTCATAACAACAGACGCTGAAAATAGTTCCAAGGAGGATAAAGAACCAACACGTGATCACTTAATAGAGGGAACCCAGCCCGGAAGGGGGAGACTCATATGGTTCGACCTACGGTATGTGCGGCCCCTAGAGGGTAAGTTTTTCAAGGTTCTGACAAAGTCCAGGTGCACTGTAAGGGTAGGAAATTTGAGAAAGTTCTGAAATTCTTTGCTAAAACTGGGGGAAAAATGCACTGTTAGGGTCGGTTTTCGGTAAATTTAGCAATGCACTGTAGTAAGGGTCCGAATTTGAAGGTCCAATTTTTGCCCGCACATACCGTCGTTTTTAAATCGAGTGATAAAGACAACGTTCGATCCCTGCTGGGAAGTTTTTAGCGTGCTCATGCGATATTATTCGTGTAAAGGGAGCCTTAGAAGCAATATTTCTTAAGGCTTCGACCTTAATAGTGTAAATTATATCAACATAAAACAATCAGTAGTCATTTGTCGTGCTGTTGTATTAGTATGATTGTCGTTTGAAAGTTAGTTAAATGGTCGTTAAATATTGTCATAGAGAGCACATCGAGTTAATTTGATGATTAAAACAAACAAACAAACAAACAAACAAAAATAAAAAATAAACATAAAATACAAAACAAATGAAAAACAATGGCAGAGTCAGCAATCTTGAAAATGTAAATCATACCCATAAGCGCATCAAAAGGTTCAAAGAGAATATTAGGCAAGTTAAAAAAAAATTTAAACTACCTAATACTTTCATGACTACAGTAATGATCAGAATTATCGTCAAATATTCGCATAAAATTTCCGACTCTGCCATTGAAAGAAAACGTAAAAATGTAAGACAACTCACTGATATCTGACGTAGACAATATTATTGAGGAATTGGCTCCGACACCGGCCATATTAACAGAGGCGACATTGAACAAATAAAAAGTGTTTTGTTTCAAGTTTTGAACCTGAAATCTCAACTTGTCTGTCTCAATGACTCTTTGTTCAGTGTCGTTCACATAAATGATATATTTGTCAGCTGTCGTCACTTTGTGCCAGGACAAAACAATATATTTAAGGCCAGCGTCTCCAGACCGTTCTAATCCAGTGGGTGCATCGGCTCTCACTGAAGATTGAAATTTTAATGAAGAGAGGTTTTTGTTGATGTTTTCTATTAGTAGCGTGTGGCTTATGTGATGGCTGTGTGATATTATACCTTAAGTGTATTAATTTTGGCGTGTACTTAATTTGGCGGTTGGCCAAAGGGTAAATTTTGGCGGGTATTTAATT
>JAUJPO010049862.1:0-15545 GCA_032270745.1 Tiaropsis multicirrata
ATCCCTACTTTTCTTTTTTGATTTTCCCGCGCATTTTATCCAGGCTAAAAAAATGAGGGATCACGCCTAGTGTTACACACAGACGGACGGACGGACAGATTTCAGATTACGGCTATTAATAAGATATAGAAGAATAACCCAATCTCATCTTCACTACCCTTTGGTTATCAATACCAATGACATCGTAGCTTTCGGCTTCAACTCTATAGTAGTAGCTCCAAATATCATAAATATGTAGCCTTTATTACGGATTAGGGATTTATTTATTTCCGGAATGGTAGCGCAACAAGTATTGAAAGCGCAAATGCATAAATTTTTTTTTTAAAGGGAGAATTAAAAAAAAATTGGTATCACTATGATAAAACATGGAATGAAAAAGGAACAAATCTTTTGATTTTATTTAATGACTTAGATTGGCTAAAAATTAAATTAGCATAAGATTCTGGTTTTTCTGAGTCACAAAATGCGGTAAATGTGCTTATTATTGTTGTTATTATTATTATTAACGAATATTTATACAGGATAATTCTACAGTCGTAACATACACATATACAAATATACATATTTACACTGTTATCTCAGAAGTCCCTTATAAAGTGATACGTGCGGGTGGAAATATTCTTATAAAAGAAACGCTACGGCAATGAGAGGTTTGGTTTTGGAACGTAGTGAGCATGTTGCAAGCGAAGCTGCAGCGAAATACAACGACTAGTTACTAGTCTAGCTAAATATACACTCAAATAATAATTGTGAAAAATAAACAAAGTTTATACTGACTCTCCATCATTTTCTTATCTTTTGATAGAAAAAGAAAAAAACAAGTTGTTTTACAAACAACTTCAGAAAAAAGCAAGGTGATGGAGTGTGCTCCATAATTAATTACAGTTGAACCCATGTAATTCGAATTCTCAAGGGACCGAGAATTTCGTTCGAATTACATGAGTTTTCGAATTATAGGAGTTTGATTAAGTTTGATTAAGCCAGACGGGACCGAAGATTTTGTTCGAATTGTATGAGTCTCGAATTATAGGAGTTCGAATTACATGGGTTCAACTGTAGTTATTATTGATAAAGTTTTTAATAAAAAACCCAAAACGTGTTTAAGCAATCAGATAAGAGGTTCACATCCGGGTAGTTTTTTATTTTCCAAGCAACTCGTCTGCAATGAAAAAGTTAAAACGCTCTGTTATCCAGACAAAAAAACTCGCTGCTTTAAAATTTGTAAACGGAGCGGAGATGAGCAAGTCAAACACAAAGGGAATTTCCTTGTGTTCAAAATATGTTGGGAAACAATTCTGGAAAGTTTCAGGCGTTTTGGAAAATTAGATAAGGCTACGTCAAATTTTCAAATTTTTTTTTGTCATACCCTACACCTGTAAACAAACGCATCATTGGTCGATTAATCGATAAAAGCCCCTAATAGAAAAAAAAGGATAAAAAATAGAAAACTTTTATAGGTATGGGGAAATTTTCAACAGTTACATACGTAACTTTTTACTGTCAAAACACACCATAAATAAAGTAAACAAACAGTTTTGGTAAAACATTTCTTTATTTCTGCTGGTTTTCTATGTTTTTTTTTCAATGGGAAATCCCTTGAATATTTTGAGGGGTCTTTTAAGAAAGACAGTATCTTACAAAATGAAAACACACAGACCAGACAGACAGTTTATTTAAAGAAGGTAAAGCTGCAGTGAACAGAGGAAAGAATCGAAGAAAATTAAGAAAATAAAAACAGAATAAACAGAAGGTAAGATCGTTTACTAATCACAGAGAACAGAGAATAATATGAACGAAAGAATATGGGACCGTGGGGAGGGGACACTCAAGGTAAGAGACCTACCGACGTGTGGCCCTTAAGGGTACGTTTTTCGAAGTTCTGGCAAAACCCAGGAGCACTGTAAGGGTAGGAAATTGAAAAAATTGAGAAAAATGCACTGTAAGGGTCGCCTTTTCAGAAAATTTTGCACCGCACTGTAAAGTTACGATTTTGAGACCCCGATTTTTGTCCGAACGTACGGTAGTTTTGAGATCGGGTGCCCCCGGGATATTAGAAAAGGGCTAAATCACTAAACGTACTAAAGAGCTTCATCAATGATAAGGCTTTTTCCAGCCGATGTTTTTATAGAACTCGATCTTTTTGTGGAATAAAAAAGTCTAACGAGAGGAAATCACTGGAAAGGAATCCGTCATTTTGCCCTAATATATATATAAAGTTTAATATTTAATTCTTATTAAAATGTTGATTTTCTATCGAATTCTCGTCTCATAGGGGAAAGGTACTTACAGCAAGCTGATTTGAAGAAGATGAGATAAACCAAAGTAAGGAATATTTCAACAAACTGCTAAGATTTTTCAAAAGAGTTCAACTTTCACCCTCATCGAAGGGGATGGAAATTGAAACAAATCCCTTGAGTAGCCAAAGTACCGAACAAGAGAAGAGAAAGAGCTCGAAACAAAGTCAAGAGAATATGTGCAACATATTCAACCCGAACAAGATAAATCAACTACACGACAACACGAACCAACAAGAAATCGAAAGTGAAAATCATACCTTTAAAGAAAAAATGACAAGTGTAATTCCAAATGAAAGTCCGTTCGTTTGGATAATACCCAATTTTCAACAAAGATACCAACAATTTCAGGACACAAATAACACGATAGTATCACCACCCTTCATTGTTTTCAACACATATCAAGCACTTCTTCGATTGAATTTCAGTCGTCAAATTTCCGAGGAACTGAAGAACACACTTCACAGTCTCACTATGGATAACACGCGTACCATGTGATGAAACAAATGAATGGCCAATGCAATTCAAAACATTCACCATAAGACTCTTGGTAATTGATCAACTGATCGATTGGGATAACACTAAAAGTTCTTACGATAAAATGTTTCTTGAACTCTACAAACAACCGGGTGGTAAACAAAGAATGACTGGAGGTGGAGCAGCCATTTTCTTTTTTTATTACGACAAATTATCGAAGTCATCGCATGTTCGTTGCCATGATACAGTGACAATCAAATTTGATATTGAATGATTTTTTAAAAATGCAAAAGAAAATCTCGGAACCTTGTAAATATTGAGAAAAATTAATGATATGAAAACGAAAACGAAACTCACCATTTTCTTGTTCTTTGCAGTGCATTTAACGGCAGAAACTTTTGAAGATCGAGCTTCAGTTACACAGTACGCTTGACCTTTGTAAATTTGTTTGATTTCTCCGTAAGCTAATTCGTCAGGTTTCGGAACCCTAAATAAAGAAGATCATTAACCCTTAATCAGCACACCAAGCTATCATAGTGTGCACCCCCTATCTTTAGGGGGGGGGGGTTGATTTCGGTTCCGAATCTTTAGGTGGGACTTCAGATTTTTTGGATTTCAGGGGAGGGGGGGGACAGGATTAGGTGGGACCTGATTTTTTGAGGTGGGACTAACGTGGTTTTGTAGTAAAATTGAAACATGTCATCACTATATATTTTCAATTTTTTAATTTTTCAATTTTCAATTTTAAAAGTATTGAATAGCTGAGCAAGCTTGGGAATTCAAAATTTTCAAATTTTAGGTGGGGGATCTATTTAGTGGTGGGACCATGCATAATTGGTTTTAGGTGGGGGTTTTAATTAGTGCTGGGACCTCATTTTTTTGCACACTATGCGTTGTTACTTACGTCTCCTCTTTTCACAAACCCTGTTATAATGTAATGAAGGGGACATTCAAAGATGTTCTTGTTGGCTCGATTTTTCATTGTTGCTTGCTCACTTTGCCTTGTTCATTTTGAAATCTCAAAGGGATTCTGATCAAATATTAAGTTTCCGTTTATTTCTTCATTCATTCGTTTTTGACTTCTTCCTTTTCCAATAACATAAGTCCGGTTTTTCGTAAAAGGTCCAAGGTCGGGTCCGGTTTATACAGTACGCCCTGCATTTTTATGGTCTCAATATAATTTCTTCCCGTGAAATTTTCTTCCCTTAAGGTACGTTAAAGGTTGACCCACAGACTACTTGCTCCTTCATAACATATCGTGGTCTATCAATTTCATAACAGTGATATAACTGATCATTAAATTATGTCATCTATTTGGTATTTGAAGCACGGAATGTCAACAATCTTTTATTAATGTCTTCATAAATTACGTCGTTTCATTCGAAAGTACATGTGTCTACAACTTTTGACGATGTTATTGTAGGGTTCATGTTGAACAACCTGTTTCTCTGTCTGTAGGGGTGAACTTTGTTTTTCTTTTTGCTAAAATGAGACAAGAATATTTTGTTGGTGAATCGTATTTTTAGAAATAATATCCAACCCTCGTTTGAAAATTCGTAAAGAAATTTGTTGACAGCAAAAAGATTGTGTTGCGTTCTTTCTCATCCTAAACAATCCAACATTTCCTTGCATCACTTAGTACTTATACTTTAATCGGATTTAGCAAAAAAAAGTTATCAAAACCATGCAATTTTGGTAAAATATGTCCATTTTTAGGTTCATTCGCGAAAATTAATCCGAATAAATTATTATTAGTACTGTATTTGTAAATTTAAGTTGAGACTGTTAACAATGAGCAGTTTTAGGGCTGCAATCTTTTCGCCATTTTTTGTTAAAAAATTACGCATTTATTTAGAGCCTACTTTTTTAAGTGATGTGATTAATGTTGAATTGACATCCCCAGCAATTCTACTTTCATCTAATAGAATGCAGAAGATTTTTTGAATATGAAATATATTAGAAAATAATTCAAATTTCTTGATTTCTTCTGGTTTTGGAAACTTCATTGTTCGTGAGAATTCTACCAAACCACACCAGAGTTCATGACATTTCATCAGATATTATATTGCACCACTTTTCTTGATGGAAAACCCCTTAACTTAATTGATTACATTTGCAACAGTTTTTATGGTAAATTATTTTCAAAGGTTGGACAAATTTCAGTTTCAAAAACTCGTTGGTCCGTTTAAAACTATCTGTAAAAAGAATTATGAACAATTTCTTCTACATTTGGTGAAAGTTATAATTACCTGCCTCTCATTTAATGTCAGGGTAAAATTGAATCGTCACTAGAGAGCGAATCGTTGAAAAATGAACCAATTTTTAAAGTATTTAATAAACGCTTTTGCTCAAAAACTATTATTTGTGATATAATATTTACACCCTAAAACAAAAACCAGTATTGCATTTCCTCAATCCTCAATCTGTTTTTTCGAATGAGAAAATGCATTTCACTCTTTCGATACCGCTCCAGCCAAAATCGTTCCTATTGGAACAACATCTTCTTCACCTTATAGCCTCTGATAGAAATTTTCACTCGCTTTGAAACTGCATTTTCTTGAAAGTTGATAGAAGTTACTTTTGATTAAAACAAAAACGAAGGTTTCAAGTCTTTTCATTAGTGAGTAAACGCCCTGCAAACTTTCTCATTTGTCAATTGCTAGAATCCGGAAATTTTCTCTTTCAGAATGGCTAAAATTTGCATATTTCAGAATAAAATTACAGTCGATTCATTTTATTTTGAATTCCATGACTTTGGTCTGCTATTTTCTAATTTTAAGAAAAAAAACAAGATTTTTGTCTAAAAACTGACAAAAAAACAGAAAAACAGGCTCTGTACGAACCCTGCGCTTGATTAAAAGAGACAAATTTTTGTCTCGATGCTTCGTTCTCCAAACTCGTTTTAGAGACTTTACTACGGAAAACTTGTGGTCTCAAAGCAGATCCACAGCCTTCTTTACAGTTTCCTAATGAATAATTTCCTACCTGTGGGCACGAATAAAGCCTTTTCCATTCCGAATAGCTGAGCAGCCAGTCTTTCTAGCTCATTCACAGTTTCGTCTTCTTTGTAAACGTCATCTCCGACTTCCGCGGCAAACATTAACCGCCTCATCTCAGCGCTCGGCCGTGTCACTGTGTCCGAGCGCAAATCGACCGTTCGTCTGATGGATGAAACATAAGATCGATGACGTAATTGTTTGATCGAATGGCGAGCTGCTAGTTTTGTAAAGTTATTCATACCTAAAAACAGATGTACAGCAGTTGACGCCCCTCTTTAGTTCAAATTTCCGTCGGGATTGTAAAGAATGAATAAAAAGAATGAAATGGACTGCTGTTCTAAAAGAATTAGTGCAGAGGGGTTGGAGAATATATGCTTGGGGTAAAATGAAGTTAACTCATGTCTGGGGCTAAATTTCTGATGTCTAAGGCAATTTTGGATTTCCAAGGGTGTCAAAATGGTGAGATTACTGTCAGAGGAAAAATGTAAAATGTTCGGGAGATAAAAAGTACGAGAAAAGCTGATAGTAAACCGCTCATACCTCGATGATCTACCCAAACCCAAAGATAGATATAATAAATACAGTTACAGTACCAAAACTCGCGTAAAAAAATGACTTCAAACTTACTGTTCAAAGCTTAACAAACTTCTACAGGCAAAATTGTATGTCATGCGAAAAACATTCATTCTTATCAAAATGACCTTTCTCATACCTTTCTTATCAAATAGTGTTTAACCAAAACAAAGTTTCAAATTTCAAAAGTTTTGAAGTATCTCAAACTTCAATGTCAAAACCACTCAAAACTACGCATAATTTTTTCTTTCTAAGTTTTTTTCCATATTAAATATTTATGTTAAAATTGGTCTAAATGATTTATAATAATTTACAACAAATCTAAAACTAAAACATTTAAATTATATTTATTTTCCTGGTTCTCACTGAATACAGTACATGTACATGATAGAGATTTTTATCTTTTACCACCAAAAAATCAGGGGGTTTGTAATTGACACAAATTGTGAGGAATTGAAGCAAATCACAGTAGTACCAATTTGCGACTCGAGCGAGGTCCGAAATACCCGAGTTAAAATATCGAAAAATGACCTCATAATAAGTCGAAATTTTAACTCGAGTATTCTGGAATATTCCTCACAAGTGTCAATTACAAACCCCCTGATTTTTTTAATAGTCGAGAATAAAAACTCGAGTATTCTGGAGCTTGACTTTTAAGACTAATAACTTAACAATGTCATGAGCGACTAATTTTTAAAAGACCTTCACATCGTATAAAATTGCATTTGTCAAAAAAAGTCAAACCTATTTGAATATCTTTTCAGTGGTACCAAGCTTATATCACAGTCACAGTGGAACCAACCACTGGAAAAATGTCGAATTTTGCATTTATGATACCCATTATGTAACCTTTTGTACGGAAACATCCTAAAAGTCCGGGTGTTTGCCACCAGTTTTGAATTTTTAACAATGAAACTAGTAGCAAACATCCGGGTTTTTTGAGGTGTTTCCGCATAAAAGATTACGTAATATATATCATGCATTGAATACTCTCGTTTCACCATGCTTTAGAACTAAGAAATCTTCAGGTTCAAGTTCTTCTTTTTCCATTTGTTTCTTCAATAGGGACGGAGGTTCGAGGTATGGCTACAAAAATAAACGTCGAGAATTTTTTTTCAAAAGAATAGAAAAACAATAGGTATATATTTATATTATTATTATTGTGTCATTTTATGGCATAGTATTTAGTTATTCTCAATATTCTTATACAAAATGCTCAAAGAACGTACAATAGCGCCCAAAAAGAGAGTATAATTACCTCTTTGGTTAACTCAAAAGTACCCCAATGCATGGCAAGACTTTGCTTTGAGCGAACATCTTTATGAATTTGCACTGCTTCCTCTGGGTCAACATGTTGAAATTGTAATACATCTCTATAATAAAGAAATATAACATGTTGATCATCCCCTCTGTATAATTATTTTTCTAGAACAGCCTAATCAGTGATTTTAAAAAATCGAAATTATTTTTTGTTTATACGTTTTTCAACTAGGAAACAATGATAATGAGCAAGATACCGTGCACCTGGGAAAATAACACACCCATGTCTCTGTAACTCAGGTAACCCAGCTGGTACCAAGAGCTCAATGGGGTCAAAGTCAAATCTTTCACACTTGCTGGGGGGTTGTGTGGAAATGTCAATGTTTTTCTGATGGGGTCATATAAAGATCTATTGTTTTTTCATACAATTTACAGTGGGATGGTTCTTTGTAATTCTTTGTTTTTACCACTGGGGCGAAAAGACAGGCCTTTTTTGAGCGATTTTTTCCACTGGGGTGCGCAGTGGGTCACAGACACATGGGTGTAATAAATTTTAAAACATAACTTCTCTATTGTTATTCTGTTGTTTTGTAACAACCTTTGGGGATTAAAGTAAAATGGAGAAAACTGATAAACTTACCTTGGTGTGTAAGCTCCAATCGGTAACATGGATAAATCAATATCGCCATATTTGTCGCCGATCCTTTTAAAGATGTGACAATACCCCGTATCTCCTGAATGATAAATTGTTTTACCCGCTGATTTAACAATCCAGCCACCCCAAAGACGGGTGTTCTCGTCTGATGATGGAAGTAATGCTTTCCTATGATATCCTCTTAGACACCAGTGCTGAGCGGGAACGAACGCAACTTTAGCTTCCTTCTTGATTGAGATGAGGTCCTCCTGCCACCAATTAAATGTTTTAATGTTTACATTTTTAAGTCCTAGGCGGTGGTGAAACCACTCGTCAAATTTCATAGGGACGCACCAATGTATGGTATCGCTATACGCTTCATGAAGCCGTTTGATAGTCGCAACGTCGCAATGATCGTAGTGATCGTGTGATATACAAACAATATCTATAGGCGGTAGTTCAGATATTTCGGTCACCGGGCATTTCCGATATCTCGCCTGTCCGATTCCTAGGTACGGAACGGGTCCGATACGGTCACTGAATACGGGATCGAATAGAACATTGATTCCAGCGAATTGCACCAGATAGCTAGCGTGCCCTAACCAAGTAGCTTGGATGCCAGTCATGGGAGGATTGTAAAGTCTTTCCTTGTCAAGTTTTTGGATTTTCATTGCTTCGACTGTATCCAATTCCTTGAAAATAGGATGGAATAGTACTTTAAGGTCAGAAACTTTCGCGGGTTGAATTTTTTTTTTTGCATTTCGTGGGGAAAAACTTTTGCGGATGGCCCATCTAAAGATATTTCGCGGTAATAAACTTTCGCATAAAAGCCATTTTTTAACCAATTTCTTAAAGCAATATTGTACTTTTACATGTGGCCAAGAACTGAATAAGCAAAATGTAAATAAAAGAATCTTTTGTAATGAATAGAGAAAAATGTGGAGCAAGACACATATCAGTTTTTTTTCTTATGTCTGTTTAAAATTTTGAATAGGTTATTTTTATTTAAAATCTGCTTGTGTCAACATAAACACGCCGGCCTCAATATATATCACTGTATAATGCTTTTAATGCTTTTTAAGGTAGGCAAAGTGTGCAAAAGGAATTACTAACTAATGTCTGGTTTCTTTTTCTTTTTTTACAGTTATTCGATGAAGGTGGTAGCGACGAGGTATTTTCATCTTTACTTTTTATTTGGGTATATAAGAAATACTGGCCTACGAATTGGGATTGTGCATGTGTGTGAGTTGGTTTTTCCAGAAAAAATCTGTAACTGTAGTGTTGAGGAAGTCGAACACGTCAGGTGAACACTATGGTGAAAAATCCATAAAAGTCTATACAAACCAGGACAAATTCCAGGGTTATGCGTGATATTAAAATGCCCAAGTGACATGGGTGCCTCAAAAATCATATCATCGACATGCAAATCCAGGGAAGGGATGAAAATCCATTGGGGTCCAAGAACTTTGTTACGAAATCCAAGGGGGTATAATTTTTCTGGAAAACCCAATTTGGCCCACCATGATATTGGGTTGGGTAAAGAAGAATGTTTTGGCATTTCCCATTCTAAGGGTCAAAAGCTTCATTTTGATAAATTTAAAAGAGGAATGCATTAGAAAAGCCCTTAACTTATTAACGAAACATGGAATACAATAAAAGTTAAGTAAGTTTGACCAGGAATGGTTTTGTCGAACAGCCTTAAGCCCCGGTCTTATAAATTTTTTTATTGTATTGTGTGGTTGTGAGAAGAAGAAAAAGTTTGTCGAGAAAAGATAACATGATAGAAAAGAACTTTTGTTATGATGTTGATTACATACTAAATTCTTCTAACATTACCACACAAATCATAATCAAAACTACCCCCATCTCAGAAAAAGATTCTTTTGTTCTTGAAAATATTCTTTCATTTTTTCACCGCACAGTATTTGTGCGGCTTGCTGGAACTCGCGCAAGGTCCAAATACCAATTTTTTCCAGTTGTTTATACAAACTACTCCCGCTTATAAATTTTGCTGTATCGAATAAGATTACGTCATATAAACGACTCCAGCCTAGTCTTCAACATGCTTTTGACGATCAACAAAATATGAAGCTTTTAAAAATAAAAACGGATTTCAGCGCATGGCAGTTAGTTCAACAACATTTTGTCGAATTTCCATCAATTTCTTTTGCTAAAAAATATTGTTTTGTGTTCTTCTCTGTATGCAAAACCATACGAGATTTTATACCAGGTAATAACAGTCAGTTTCAGCACCTTTATAACGCTGCTCCTGCCTGATGTACACACAGAAGACAGTTCGAATGGTTTTGCATACATAAAAGAACACCAAAATTTTGTTGACATGTTGACATTTTGTCGATTCTCCATCAACCTCATTTTGTTGACAATATTGTTTTGTGTTCAACAAATCTTTAATGGTCAACACAAAATGGAGCTTTTTAAATATAAAAACGGATCTTAGCGCATGGCAGTTAGTTCAACAACATTTTGACTATAATTATAAAGTAAGGAAAACGATGTTTGTATTATGATAAAAGAAATGGAGTGGGTGTCCAAAATGAAAACGGATTTCAGCGCATAACAGTTAGTTCAACGACATTTTGTCGAATTTCCATCAATCTCTTTTTGTTGAAAATATTGTTTGATGTTCAACAAATCTTTAATGATCAACACAAAATGGAGCTGTTTAAATATAAAAACGGATCTCAGCGCATGGCAGTTAGTTCAACGACATTTTGTCGATTCTCCATCAACCTCATTTTGTTGAAAATATTGTTTGGTGTTCAGCAAATCTTTAATGATCAACACAAAATGGAGCTGTTCAAATATAAAAACGGATCTCAGCGCATGGCAGTTAGTTCAACAACATCTTGTCGAATTTCCATCAATCTCTTTTGCTGAAAATATTGTTTTGTGTTCTTCTCTGGGTGCAAAACCATTCGAATTGCTTTCTGTGTGTACATCAGGAGCAGCGTTATAAAGGTGCTGAAATTAACTGTTATTACCTGGTAAATCTCCTTTGTGGAATGTTTTTGGAACGGTACAATGATGTACATGACTATAAACATGATGAGTGATGTGAACGAAGCGTATACTAATGACATCCCATCGTTCATGATGCTTGGCAGATTTCTGCCACGAAAAGCTTGTACAAAACAACCGAACTGCACGGTCATGACAAATCCAACGATACCGTTTACGTGTAAGCTCGTGTCACAGAAATAGACTCTTTTCATGTTGGCTTCATTCAGATATGAAGAGATCGGTGACTTTGCATTGATGACTATGGCAAACACAGCGTTGGCAATGACAACCGATGTGATGACGAAAAACACCTGTTGCGATTTCGTGTTTCTTGCTTCTCGCTCCGTGATGAGAACCTTGCTCAGAAAGGCTTTCAACAACTTTTGAGACTTGATGAAAACAATACTAACGTTCAACACAAAACACGTGCTGATGACGGTGATCCTTAAATTACACGTCGTCATAGATGGCGAATGTATTTGGAGGAGCAGGGACGCCATGAAAATCACCACGATAACAAACAAGTGGAACATAGAAATGGCAAAATCTGACGTGGCGACGACAGGTGTTTTTCGTTTCCTGGTGAACAGGGCTGTAGTAGTTATGGCAACAAAAAATCCAACGCCGTTCAGACCGACCAACAGTTTGAATAATACAATTTCCCAAGCGTTTGGATAAATATTTTTGTAAGGATCTATACACTTGGTGCGAAAACCATTATCAATACTTAACTGTCCCTGACACCGTATACAACCACCACTACCAACAGTTGACTTGTAATGGTTGATTGGACACAAGTCGCATCGGTATCCATAACCTCCCGTGATTTCACCGTACACTTTATATCTGCCCGGCCGGCAATTTGGCTGCGGGCATTCTGTGCCTAAAGATTTTATGGTACGATTTAAACGGTCGCGAAAAAACTCGTCAATGTCTGAATACATCATTCCGCTGCTCAGCTTGGCGCTGTTTATCTGTTTCGATGGTAAAAAAATTCCCAGCGATTTCTTTGCGTCGTTCCTTAACAAATCTATAAATTTGAGATGATCTGAGGGGGTTATTCTTGGTAAATAAAGAAAGGAGAGAAACATGCTGTAAAGTTGTGTTAGAATGACTCCGAGCTCGAGAATCATATAGGGCTGAAGCCGAGCGATCTTGCTGGTCGTGTTTCGCGTGATGACTACGAAAGGGTATTGTCGTTGGTAAAACATTCCATACTTGTATTGTTTATACTCGGTTCTCAACCGACTGTATGTGTCGAAGTAGTACGACGGCTTTCGTGAACCGCCCGTATATTTCCCGAACTGTACGTCTTGGGTCATAATCGGAACACCCCGTTGTTCGTGGAGGTCGGTTAAATAATGAAGTGCACTGGCCTGAATTGTTCCTCTAGCAAATAGAACTACGGCAGGTTTTGGGTGCACCTTTAACCAGGTTGTGTTGAAATAATTTTGGTAGTAGACTTTGTGCGGAGCCACTTTGTGAAGTTGTATACATTTGCGATGTTTTACGAATGCGTCGATGGCGTACTTGTAATAAGTATGATAAGGAAAGATGTCGTCATCGGTTGTTATGGAAACCAAAAACAAATCTTCCCAATGCAGCTTTTCAGTGAATTCGATCAGGTTTTGTGTCCACTCTTCGAATTTTGAGGAATACAGGGTGGCATCCGTGCGTTTTACCAGTTCGAAGAGATGTACCGGTATGCTTGTAAACGAGAAGAGATCGAACACATATCGGCTCATTCTGGCCGGTAGGTGAGAGTAGATGAACAAAACGCTCGTGTCGTTCAGCTCTTTGTCAGGGTTGAAAATCTCATATTTTGGATCTAATAAAATCTCCAATGCGACCTGTGAAAGTTTACCATAGCTGTCACACACTTCATACGGAACGTAGCTGAGGGCGATGGATGGTTTCAGCCGCATCTTGTGATAATAGCCCTTAAAATGTACAATAAAAAAAAATTAACTAAAACTAAAACGCACGGAGGCAGTCCCGGAATGCCAAAATTCTACTAATAAGTCTAAGCTCTATTACTAACAATTAAATAATTCCGAAGGCATTATCGGCACGCTATAATTTCAACATCATCCAAGAATATAAAAATCGCAACAACAAAAAATTGACGAAGAAGAAATTGAAGACTTTTGCGTATTGAGTATTTCAACTTTGAGGATCTTATTCTCGGTTTTTGACGTATTATTACACTTTTCGAACAATGATTTCTTTCTTGAAAAGCTTATAACTTGGTGAATACTAAACCGAAATTAAAAAGTTATACCTCAAAGTTTATGTTAGACCTTCCACTCTCTGATGAAAGAAAAATATTAATCAATTTCTTTAGGCTCCAGGAGGCCGCCAAACACCGAAACTTTTTTCTGGGACACCCGGTACATGATTAACGTCTTTATCACGTCGTTGATTTCTTAATTACTCATAATAGAATTAATTAAAAAAGATTTTTCAAAAACAATCTGTTCCTAAAAACGTTAAGAAGATGAAAACCTGATTTTTCACTATGGTCAGAGCCTTTAAACATAAAATGGCTGAACGTAGCAAACCTTGAAATATCGTGCGAAGTCGGTGGCGACAGCTCTGATGACTTTGTTGTACATCTCTGCGTCCATGCTTTGTTGTGTGTGGTTTTGTTGACTGTTTTTGTTTTGCTCGTCACAAACTGAATAGATTCCGATCAATTTGAAATGGTAATCAGATGCACTTGTAATCCCGAAACGGTTTAGTATTATTAGCAACAACAAAAAAATGATATGAAAATTCATCGTTTTTTTTCTTTATAAAAATATTTTCCAGAAAGTTACATGTATAAATATGTATGACAGAAGCTTCATTTTTTTCACAATATAATTTATTTAAAACGTTTCGACCTGCATCCACAAGTCATCATCAGTTAAAAATAATCAGATTAATAGCTCACTCCAACCTTTTTAAAGTTACATGTAGTTTTGACTTTGTTTTCAACTGATTTAACTTCTAATTTGCTCTTCTTTGTGGTTGGTGTAGAGCGCTCTCCGTATCTGCTGGTATTGATTGGTTAGCATAGCTTATTTGGGTGAAGTTTCTTTTTAATTTCTTTTTAAGGAGAATTTCTCAGTTTCTCATATTTATATTAATTGCTAAAGTTTGAAATCTAAAATAAATTTTCATTAAATCCATTTGTTTTGATTTCAATTATTTTGATTGAAAAAAAGATTTCGCAAATTTGCACTCGTTTGAGAAAGGTCGTGAGATTGGATTTAATAGAATTATAATTGCAAGATGGGGGGCTTCACTTTTTTTGCAAATTAATCTTTCGTTTTCCCTCTTTGAATTCTATTAAAATGTAGGTTAAAATGGCAGCCTTCGCTCCTTGAAGTGACAAAACTTTCGCGAACTTGGAAACAATAATTTTCCATCTTGCAGGTTTTGGCCTACGTGACAGTAAGAGTTGATGTTTTGACCTCCAGTGTACTGAGATTATTTTAACGTGGTATACATTAGTTGCCAAAATTTGGGTCGTCAAGAAAAATCAACTCTACCTTAAGGAGTTTAATTTCACGATTCAGAGTTTCGCGATAGATTGAATGTTTTGGAGAGTTTATGGGCTAATTTTGCCTATAAAGGTCAAATTTAGAAGTTAAAATATTTCGCAAATTTATTTTTTCGAAAGTTTTTTCTCATGAACATCTTTTCCCTTAACAAATTACGCGAATTCATATTTGTTTTTCATTTTTCAGGACACACCAAAGACGACTATTAACAATATCTTAGCGTCCTCGCTGCTCTCTCCCGCCGCTTTCAGCCAAACCACAACGCTTTCCGCTGCTGCCGGTGCCGCCCTCAACGTTGACCCACCGCCGCCACAAATAATGCACCAATCTAATTCCAATCCTATCAAAGACGCATTGAATAAAGAACAATTTCAAAAAGCGTTTCTTCACTTGCTTCAGGTAAAGCATTGTTTTTTTTTTGAAGACCATATATTCTTCATCTATATTTCGGCTAAAATTGACCGGTTCGCTCTGTCGGTAGAGCGCTTGTCTCATAATCGAAAGGTTGCAGGTTCGATCTCGGTCATCATCCACTCAACAATTGAGTAGCACGAAACAGGTAAACTGAATTGTGCGGTAAGTCACTGGGAGCTGACGGCAGGTGTGGCGTTCCGCCTCAGTCTAGCTTTACCCAGTAGTCTAGCGCTAGCATAAAAGGGATATACCTTATCGGACAAAACTTAGTCGGACAAAAGTGACTAAATTTTTCGAAAGTGACTAAAATTATGTCCGACTA
>JAUJPO010049873.1:0-15541 GCA_032270745.1 Tiaropsis multicirrata
AAAGGAACAGCTATAAGGAAGATAAAATAAAATAGGTCAGCTAA
The DNA here is from genome assembly GCA_032270745.1 of Tiaropsis multicirrata. Lineage (NCBI taxonomy): Eukaryota > Metazoa > Cnidaria > Hydrozoa > Leptothecata > Tiaropsidae > Tiaropsis > Tiaropsis multicirrata. The sequence continues at coordinate 45 of JAUJPO010049873.1, forward strand.
ATTAGCTCGAGAAGGTTTTAGATGCATTTGAAAGTATATTCTAAAAGAAAAAAAAATTGAAAATTTTCATGATGTCAATATTCTTACGATATTCTTAATTTTTTGGCCATTTTCATCATGGACATTCTTATAAAGTTTAATCTTATAAAAAAAAAAGCGTGTAATCTTCCTAGCATTTTATTGATCCCAGCTTTCAAGAAAGAAGAAATGGATGATGTTTAATAGGATTGCATCATAATGTTTTATATCGTAAAGTATATTCACTTTTTTCTTTGGTAGAAGAAAATTATTAGATATAAATATTTTTAGAACATCAAGCCTGAGATTTGGTAGAAATTTCTTCCATCATTGAGCAGCATGAGAATATGAAAGCTTAGATCAAGGATGCTCCCCTAGGCATAGATTTGAGGGTGCGAGGGATAGGAGATTTGAGGGTGCGAGGGATAGGAGATTTGAGAAATTGTGGAACAAAAATAGGAACATCTGAGCCTCAACCAAAATTTTGATGTTCTTATAAAGAATGTGTATATTATAGATAAAACATAAAACCATTCATTCCACTCTGAGCAGAATCCAGACAAAAATTTGGGTTTCAAAATCGGACCCTTACAGTGCACTTTTCGACGATTTTCCCCCAATTTTAGCAAAGAATTTCAAAACTTTATTTCTCAAATTTCCTACCCAGCCTTACAGTGCACCTGTTTTTTTTTCAAAACCTTGAAAGCCCCTCACTTATACCTCTCTGCCCGGGACAGTATTTTATCGCTTGTCTTTCAAATCCACTGGGTCGGCCCAAGTGATAATGTTTTCCCAGCGGATCATAAAAATCTGTAGTTCTTTCCTTTCATTATATTTCCAGTGGGGTAACTGGGGTGAGAGAGAACTTCTGACTATATACTGGGTTGACCATTTTCTCCACTGGTGCGAAAAAATGGGCTTTTTTCGACCGATTTGTTCACAGAGAGGCGGATTCCGAAGGATCACGGAGCCACGGGTGTGCTATAGTTTTCCATGAATTAAAATTACTTGAAAGATTTTAGTGACATCTTATACTTTATAGGGTAAGGCCTATTTATTACTTGCGCCACTACACCATATGACTCTTCAAAATAGATTTCAAATCGTTGCACGTAAACCAAATGTAAATACACGCAAGACAAACTTTGTATTACTTGCCAAGTAACGTCACCTGGTTTATCTTTATAAGATCTTAACTGTGCTCTGTGACTAGTCTAGATCTAGACCACAAATTTCACATAAACCGCAACAAAATATTATGCAAAGAATCTTCCCTACGTCTTTTTTATATATAACATTACACCCCTATCTTTCTAACGTATCATGGTTAATAAGTAATGGTCTGGAAATCTTTAACTGTGCCGCTGGGACCTTAAAAAGACCAATTTAGTCAGGAGGTTACGCAAGAGGCTATTTAGGACGTGAAATCTATGACTTGAACCTGTACATAACTTATTAAAGATTCTACACATCAATATTTTGCTGGATTGTACATTTCATGTCCTAAATCCCATTGCGTAACCTCGTTATTGAGACTGGTCGACCGTAAAAAAAGAGATACATTTCAGGCTTAAAATAACCAACAGTCATCTAGTAGTAAATGAAATGAACTGGACAACTTTTGAATGTTTTTTCAAAAATGTTTGTTCGAAAGAATGTTTTTGTAGGCGACAACATATTGTGCAAGAAAACAATCATAGTGTAGACCATGTTTTACGCATTTTCGAATTTTCTACACCTCCATTTCGCTACACTCTAGATGTTTCTTTTCACTGTTTTCTGACCCCCCCCCTCCCCCCGTTTATTATATTTTACAGAAATTTCGAACCCCCCCCCCCCCTATTATTCGGGTCCTTAGAGTAAGAACATTATTGTAAGAACATTGTAAGACGAACACCCATCGTCATTTTTGATCATTCCTGCTACAACGTTTAAACTTTGCGTAGTTTTTTTAATGTTATTACCAGATATAACGTCAGAGGATTTCTATTATAAAATCTTAATTGCGGCTTGGCCTACGCACTTTATGACTGGTCCATCGTTATAGGAGATGTTATTTCAGGCTAAAAAGAAATCGTAAATACAATAAATGATAAAAATCCAAAACTGTCCGCGGCGCTGGTAAAGAAAGAAATAGCCCCATACAACTACACAATTTCTTTCTGGAAAACCGCCCATTCAAAGAACATTTCCATACGGAAATGAGATAAAATAAATCTGACAGTAGACAATAACACTAGCGACAAATAGATGTTTTTTGTGAACATAGTTTATAAGAACATCAAGCCTCAGATTTGGTGGTAAATTTACCAAAAACTATGAAGAACTCACAATTTGAGTATGCCAATTTTCCTAAAAAGCCTAGACCATGGGAAGGATATTTAAGGGTGGGGTGGGGTGGGTAATTTCGAGAAAATTCGTGGATCAAAGTTAAGAACATCCGAGCCTCGACCAAAATTTTAATGTTCTTGTATGTGTTTAAGATGGAGGGAAAACAACTTGATTTGTAAAAGAAAACATTTCTAACACGGGATTTCCCAATCTTAACATTCCGGAACGTTCAAAGAATGGGAAGGAATTGACTTTATGTACCTTCAAAGAAGGAATCATAAACCATTCATAGAAATCCGTTTGTCCTCTATTGAGACGCTAAAGAAATCGGGTCGTCCCCTTGAAAGACTAGCTCTTTTAAACACACATACTACAAAAGGGCTCAACGGCAATCAAACTATTTTTCTAACAATGAAAATTACCATTTTCACAACCTTGCCGATTTTGAAATTGATTTATAGGGTTATCTAGGTTTGCAGATAGTCCACCATTAGGAATAGTTTTCTGAAGAAAGGACGACTACTGTACTAGCAATATTTCTATGACAAAAGGTTGTAGATTTTTCAAAATTACCATGAAATTTTCCTTTAATCCCTACTCAAAGCTTTTGAAAGTGGCATATATAGGCATGTAATAGGAATAAGCATATGATAGCAATATAGCGGAGGTTATTTATAACATGAAGTTGAAGAAACTTGAAGAAAGGAATAAATTTCTAGTCTACAGATCTTATGATCGAGCTATTGCAGATTTAGCTTTCGCAAAAATCAAAACTTTTCGCAATACCACGCGCGTCAAACATAATGAGAAACGGAATAAACAAACAGATGAAAATAATTAGAAACAAATTTGTGAAAATAATTATTGTTCAATATTCAATTTGAACTATAATATACTGAACCAATTAAGATTTGACATAGTGGAGTCAATTAATTAGTTCGACAGACAGATAGAAGTAAAGGATCAATATATTGCAAAATCCCTCATTTAACTGTCGAACGTGCTATAACCGCACTCGGCTAAACTATATTTTTCAAATTATTCGGAGGTCTAATTATAAAATAAATTTTATAAGTGTAGGTACAAAATATCATTATCAGGCTTTTCTCAGGAGAGATTTTGCCTCTTAAAAACTCGTGCCCAGGGCCCAAAATGAAGAATAAAAAAAATAAAAGATACAGCCCCAAGTATTTTTTTTGTCAACAAACAAGTGTACAAAATATCAGCCAAACTCGACGATCTATGGACCATCCAGACTGCCCTAAAGTTTTTTGGACACACCAACATTGTCAGATTCTAGCTCAACTGATTTTGATAACGAAGATGATATATCTTACATACTTTGGTAATTATAACGCTACAACGATGTAGATAGATTTATAACCTAAGTATAATTGACTAAGTGCTCCAGAAATTCAAAAGGCAAAATTTTTTGATTCTAACAAAATTTGAGTTTTCTTCAGATATTCTTCTTCTTTATTGCTCAGCAATGATAAAAAGTCAACATATTGCTTTCAATTGTTTTTTAGCTAAGAGAGAATATCTGATGATAAATGTTGTTTAACCTTTAGTTTATAGACTTTATATCAGGTTATAACTCAGTCGGTCAGAGTTCAGAGCGCCTCGTAATCTAAAAGATTGTTGGTTTGATTCTAGCCATCGTGAATGAACTCCATTCGTTGAGTAACACAAAACAGGTAAATTTAATTGTGCGGTAAGTCATTGCGAACTGACGTCTAAGCGCTAGCAAAAGATTTTCTATTTGCAGTGGATATCCCCCCACATTTCCCACATCTGAGTCAATTTTTCGTGGAAAGGCACTTTACACAACCGCTAATATCCAAGTAGGAAGCACACAAAGCAATTTTGTAGTAAAATTTGCATCCGTAATGATGTAATCTTAATTCTGTCATTTGTGAACTTCTTGCGGTACGCGCGAATTTTTTAACTAATTGGTGATCAAAACGAACAAAAAAGCCAGAGGTGTCTTTATTTGGTAACAAACTGGTTGGCTCAATTCATGCTGATATTTCAAATTTCAATTCCATATTTTTAAATCACAGCACGCCATACATGCTTTTTTTATAAGAATACACTTTCTAAGAATATTCATGATAGCATTGGCCAAAACGTTCTTAATGTCTTAAGAATATTGTCATCAAATTTTTCAAGGTCAAATTTATTTTTTGAAATTATTCCTAACGACATCTAAAGCCTTTCAAAAGCTTATTCAGCTTGTCAATTTTTTCTTGTCTTTCAGTTAAATGGTTTTTATATTACCTTTTAATTATCTTTTTTCAGACTGATACGAACTTAAGAATATGTTAAGAATATTTTAGGATGATTTCGACCAAAAAGTTAAGAATATTCATCATGAATATAAACCGAAAAGCACCATTCTTATGGAAAAAAAGTGTTCAAAAAGCGGACAATGGCACACACTTTTCACAAAAGAGTCTGTAATTATATAAAAACTCTCCCCAAGAGTACAGTAGGGCATTTTTGTTTTTCTTAGACTGAAATCACTTCCGTTTGCGTCAAGACAAGCACAAGGACTGGCGCGTGCTTGCGTACAAATCATACCATTACTCATTAAAGTCATTAGTATGTTTTAAAAAAACCTTACATTTATCTTTCTATAGCATTTTACTTATCTCTGTTTGACTTTTTACATGAAATACGATTAAAATGTCATTTTACGTGAGATATTACACAATAGTGCCGATGGAGCAAAAATGACTATATTATCATTTTTATTAATTCACAATTTTATAATTTAAACCTACTTAATCTGTATGTAAACCCTTACATCACATTTAAAAAAAACTTAAAAATACTACACTTTAAGGGTTCGACCATATGAGTGCCACCCCAAGGTTTAAAAGCCATATATGTGAACAACGTCAAACATTAAAATAATTGAATTGACTAACATGGCACGAGTTGTGGTGGTATGGGCAGGAAATCGTTGTAATCGAGTGTCAAATTTAAGACCTTTTTTCAAGTATGGAAGTATATGTTTTATTTCCGGCGCCTGCAAGTGATACTATCGGAAACAAGGAAATAATAAAAACAAAGAAAGAAAAAACACCCCTGTCTCAGTGACCCGGTGGAAATTCTAGTGAGGATATCAAAATCGGAATTCTTTCAAACGAGGATACCCAATTCTATATTGTTCTTTGCTCGAATAGCTAGTGGGGGTGGGGGGGGGGGGCTTTTATTGGTTACAATTCCAAGCAGGGTATCAAATTTTTTATGCTTTTCAATGGAGATTGGCCTTTTTCTAGTGGGGAAATTCAAAGCAAGTTTTTTGTCCAATTTTTCAGTGGGTTAGAGGGATGTGAAAAATGATACAGATTGCCTTAAAACTCTGAAAATATGATACTACATCTTGATTTTAATTTTGAAAGGGACTCGATGAGATCAAGTTGACTTTGAGACCTCAAGGACTCAAAATTAATGAACATATCAGAGCATAGCATAATTGAACTAGCAAATGGGCTTTCTATTTTCTTACAAAAAAACTCGTTTTGTTTTTGTTATGGCAGCCTACTACCATAGAATTATCGCGTTGTCATGGAAAAGTCCACAAGGTGATTTTTGTATAATTAACGAGATCATGTCCTCACTGATTAGGTGTTCATCAATAAACGATATATTCCCCTCTGATTAAAGAAATGCATGTGGTCATGGGACTAATTAAGAAATGAGGTACTTTTCGGAAAGTCAACGATTCACCATTTACTTTTTTAACGTAACAGATTTTTTAAGCATTAGAAAAAATCACAAAACATGTAAAAAGTCGAATTAGAAAAATCAATTCTAAAAAATTAAATCTAACAGAAAGAGTTGAAAATGCGAATGCTTGCGCTGTGGGGAAGTACTTTAATTTTCTACGAGAGGTCTCTTCTTCCACAGAAAATCCACACTAAATAAAAATACTAACTGTGGTACTGTATTTCAAAATTTTACGCTAGCAGAAACCTTTCTGGAATATTGGTACACATCTTTCTGGAATAGCCAATTTGGGAAGTTGAACGTTTCCAAATCCGTCAATAATTTCCCCGTGATTTTTTTAATTTGAGTTGGGTTTAACCCTTACCCTACCTGCTACTGTAACAGTTTTGCTCAGGTAAGATTTCCCATCCTGTTGTGTTATCTACAAAATAAACATTTTTCAGGATTTCAAAAAAGAGGAGAAACCCTTAAAAAAAAGTTTGAAAATATACCAGTGATTAAGCAACACTTAGAAGAAGACTGTGGGCGCTGATCGCGACGTTTTCGAGTGAAAGTAAACAAAGGTAAGGGTTACATTCACTCAAATAAAATGCGTAAACTATAACTTTTTCTCGTTCGATTCGAATGAAGTTTTCTAATAAGAACGCTTCTACTATGCAAAGGATTCTGGTTAGCACCACTCTTTTCTGCCGCCAAAGTGTGACAAAATCGTTGGCCTTTAAAAGTTCTTAGTAACACTAAAGAACAAATTCAAAATTACCAAAGTAAAGCCTATCAAATTATTCAAATCCATGCCCAACGCCAGGTCAACCCAAACCAGAGTTCTAAAGAAGCACGCGCATCACTCATATGCTTATAAAAAAGGGAAAGCCATTGTCAAATCATAGCGTGAGGGAACAGCCTGAGAAATTTTGATCTGTGTTTATAATGACTTTCTCTAGTGTTTTGATTGACAAGCTATTCATTCATGGGAAAATAAAGTAAAAACGACACAAAACCTTTTGTATAAGGTAATTACTGCTTACGAACGAGTATAAAAGCTGTCATGACACACAGTCGAGTTAATAATCAAAAAACACACGAGACGACCGAGTGCGGAGGTCAAGATACATGTTGTAAGAGTACCAAAGGAGATTTAATGTTTGAAAGAAAGTTTATGAACTGATATAATTTATAAAAGAGATGGTTGTTAAAATGAGATCCAACATGAACGAAATTTTCGTTCAAGCTTTGTATACGGAAGATATGCCGCTGCTTAAAACCATCGTTGACGGGCTTAGATACGTTCGAGTGAATCATTTGAACAGCATGCTGGTTGCTAAGGCCGAATTGGGTGGTTTTACTCCGTTCGAGTTTGCTTGCTTACACGGTAACGCTACCTTAGCTTCGATGCTGATCGATACCGGAAAAATAGACATTAACAGAAAAGGACAATGTGGCTGGACTCCTCTCCACGCAGCCTCGTATAGCGGTGATGTGAATACTGTTCGAGTATTGGTGAACTCGTGCGCCGACTGTTTCGCGCGGGATGAGAACAACAATTTACCGTTAGATTTATGCAAAGATGAGCAAACGAGGAATCTGCTTTTGAGCGTTATGCGAGAAAAGAACTTGAACAAATTCCATGACATTATACTAGAGCAGGAGGAACGAACAACAAAGAGACAAGGCCAGCGTCACCAACAACGAAGCAAATCTTGTTTCGCAAACGTCTCGGCCATCAAAATGAACGAACTGAAAACGCAACTGATCGAACGAAAACAATCCGTATGGGACTTCAATATAGACGGTGGTAAAAACATGGAGAATCAACTACGTCGTTGTAAAACGTGCTCTGATTTGACGGTTGAAGTTGAAGGCCTTCTAGAGATGACTTTATGAAAGTGCTGACGCAGCAAATTCCATAGCTTTTAATAAATTTTAATAAATAATTTTGTGAGAGATGAATAATTTGTGGAGGTTAGCACTCTTGAAACTTTCCCAGCAGACGTTGTGTACGTTATTCTTTGGGTCAGGGCCAATATCTTTACAATCTAAATGCAGCTTTACAGAAAATATTACATGCGCGGTTTGTAAACACAGATACAAAGAGATAATATTTGATGAATAAATCAAACAGCCCACACAGTCGTTTAATAAGGAAATGTTTATTCAAAATATGACCTTTAGTGCATAACGGCGTTCTCTGCCTCGTGACTTTTTAAAACAATTTCGGATTCGCAGTAAGGCCTCATATTTCATAAAAATGAAAAGTCTTAACGACTTCCAATATGGAATGATTTTCGTTATTATTGTATATATAATATGTAAATACAGTTTAAATATTGTAAATACTGTAAATATTATATCTTACTACTATAAAATGTAATGCTTTATATAAAATTTATATTTTTATGCATAAATTATTTGTAGATTTAATTATTCAAGTTTGTACTTAGTATTGAAGGTGAATTATTCAAAATATCATATATATATACGAAGAAAAAATATTTTCTGTGTGTTGGTTGTTTTTGCAGGTTCGGATACTACAGAGGTAGGCTATAACCAATGGAGGAGGGCACTAATTATCCTAGTACCTTATATACACCCCTGTCTCAGTGATCCGATGGGAATTCTTTTGTCAGTGGGGGTAAATAAAGAGACATAAAATCCGACGGGGTTATCAATAACAGATTTTTTTTCCACTGGGGATATGAAATTCTAGTGTTCTTTGTTCGAAATATTAGTGGGGATGAGACATTTTTGTCGATCAAATTTTAGTTTGGGATTTCAAAAAGTTTACGTTTTTCAATGGAGATGGGCTTTTTTCCAGTGGGGACGAATGTTATTTTTTCACCAGGGACGATTTTTTGGGCCTGTATTTCCAGTGGGTATGGGGACCCACCGGGTCTGTTAAACCGGGGTGTCTTATATGGAAACTAATGTGAATAAGATAGCCTACCTCCTGTATTCGATTTAATGTATCGGGGCGGTTTTTTTTGGGAACATGAAAAAGACTTTCTAAACCATTGCAACAAGTCTCGTAAAATATCAGTCTATGAGAAAGGAAAGGTAAGAGAGGAGAAATGAAGCACCAACGAGTACTGGATGTCTGTGTACTGGCTTCCAACCCTTGAGACTAGGACAGACAAATTGGAAAGATTTGTAAGCTATGGAATTCTTGAAACAGGACACAGGTAAAACTTGTATCAATATATTTCTTAATTGATTTAAATTACCATTCTATAATTTCATGAACAGTCAAAAATAATTCCCAGCTGAGAAATAATTGATTTCTGAAAAAAACCAATAACTTATTAATTTAGCAAGGAGATTTAATTGATAGTTGAGTATAAAGGAAATACAAAAATAGTTTAGGATAATTGAACTAAGAGGTATTTTGATTCGTAGAAAAAAATGGTGATGATGGATAATGATTGGATAAACGTTATTTGGGAAAACCTGGAAAAACGATTGCGGAAAAGAGTAAGCAGTTTTCAAAACAAGAGTACAAGTGCAAGTGCATTTTTTCTGAGATAAAATTGATCGGAAAATTTAAGGACTGTGAATTGGTTAGTGGGGGGTTAAATTGCAGCAATTGAGTGGTAATGAAACGCTGAATCTCTCCAAATACACATTTTTTTATTGGAATACTGTGGTCAGAGTGAAGCCTTCGGATGTTCTTAACTTGTTCTTAACCTTCCTGGTGAAATTTAACATTAATTTGTTTTGGAAAATAGAGAAGGTTACAGGATTGAGGAGGGGGAGAACTGACTGATGATTACAATGACTGAAAAGAGATACACGTTTTATTTTATAAGAACAAAGTATATAAGAACATAAGGCTTCGATGTCAAAAAAATTAAGAACATTTTAAGGCTTTGGAGAATGAAGAGTATACGAGAAATAAGAACATTTTAAGGCTTTAAACCAAAAAAAATGCTAAGAACCAAATATGATGGTAAAAAATGTCATTCAAAAAAAATATATTTCACAAGGTAGCATACAAGTTCTGTAGATAACAACAGTATTGATATGCGGGGGACAGGGTACCATAGAAATAAATTACATCACCATAGCATAAAATGAGCTTTTAAGTTCAATGAAGTTTAGCTTGGACATGTCAAACCAAAGATTCTGTTTCATTGAGCAACAAGGTGTTAGAATCTAAATTTCATTAGGCTTTAAATTAATTTAAAAGTTTTTCTTCCGTAAGATTATTATGTGGCTTCTTTAAGAAACATTGAGTAAGTATTTCATAAGGCCATTAATTGATGATGATCTCGTAACAGGGATCGCACTGGCTTTCAATGCCAGTAATCTCTGGGATCTCAAGAATTGTACAAGGGGAGGATATGATATAAGGATATGTGTCCGGGAGTAACGTGAAACTGGCCATGTCCGGGGATAAAAATATTGTTCGAAGGTTAAAACTGTAAAATCTGCGGGTGTGAATTATAAGCTTATCTTGCACCCCTTCTTAGTTTTTCATGCATTTTTAGATACCTAATAAACACAGAACGACATTTTTCAACGTCAAAAACGTCATATTTGACGTCGAAACAACGTCTCGTGCTTACTGGGAAAGAGCTAAGTAGACCTTCCTGAAGAAAAACTGCTGCATTTTATTCTTTGGCCTGTGATTGGAGCTCTCAGACTATTTGGAAAACTTGTCATTTGTATACAAAATATTGTTTTAACAGCATTCAGTCTATATGTCAGAGGTGACTTACACGTTTTTTATAAGAACATTAAAATCCGAAGTAGAGCCTTCTAATGTTCTTAGCTTTTTTGGTTTCAAGCCAAAAATGTTCTTTAATTAAGACTTTTAATTCTTAAAATGTTCTTTATTTCTATACTCTCGATACTCTCCAAATGTTCTTAACATGTTCTTAATTTTTTGACCTCAAAACCTTATGTTCTTATATACTATGTTCTCATAAAAACGTGTATTTTATAGCGAGAAATGTTTTGCTGGGAATCTTTTCTATCAACACTTATAAGTCAGCTATCAACACTCACCACCACTCATTCTTAAATGCTTCAAAAGATCCTCTTTCTTATCCCCTACAAGCTCTAAGGTATTAACGAACCGTGTCTTTTTACTGCGACAAGTTCAACAGCATTTTAAGCATTGTTTTTGACGAAAGACTAGAAGAGTAAAATCTCTTCTGGTTAGGAAAATTATACAGAACCCCCTCCTCCTCCAGGTATAAAGGTCATAAAGGTCATTCAATCAATTAATTCAGCGCCCTTTTTCCTTTGAATGGCTATTGATACACCCCTACCTCAGTACCCCGATGGAAGATAAAAGTTCACCGGTGTGAGTCTGAAAAAGGGGAATTCGGCCGGGGAAAGATCCACTGGAGTGGAAATTTTAGCCTAGTCTTTCACTGGGGTAATAGCAAATTTTGGACATGTTCTATACGGAATTACCACAATATTAGTTATTATTCTCTCTTTTATTTACTGCATAGTTTAACTTTAGGAAAAATCCTTCACTGAATTAAAAAGAGGGAAATAATAAGTGGTTGTAGGGTCACATGGCTAAAACAAGCTTCTTTCAATGCAAATGAGCAAAAAATGTTTCTATTGTGACACTAGTTTTTGTGATTCTCTAGTTGATATCATATAGTACACTTTTTAACATTTTAATCCTGTGACCGGCCGGCTTTTACCGGTTTCTTGCCAAGAAGTGTGCTTTTTGACCGGGCTGGCCTGGATTCTGTAAAATTTCACCGGGTTAGAAAGCTTTTATTTCATTTTTTCACTGGGGTGGAGATCACTCAGGTTTAATTGCCTGGGGTGAGTCATTTCTTCACTGGGGCTTAAATTTAGGCTGCTTTAGAGCATTTTTTTCACCGGGTTATTCATCGGGGCGGGTCTAACCGGGTCACTGATTCAGGGGTGTATTAAGGTAGTCTTAGAAGTGTTTTAGCCATCCAAGAGGTCAAGTTTGCCCAAATAGTTTTGCTTTGGAAAATAAACTAATTTTTGGATAACATTATTAAGTGCTTACTGCATATATCCTTGCTACTTGTGTGTATTAAGTATAAGCCTTAAGTTGGGTGACAAAGTGACTCATTTCATTTCAAGAACTGAACACTAAGAAATGACGTCAAATCGAATGAGTCAATGAGCAATAATAAGATGGCGCCAATACTCTTGTTGACCTGCAATGCGTTAAAATGAGTAGTATCTATAGACAATTTAAATTTGTTTTACTACAACCAGTCAATGGTACGTCGACTAAACAAAGAATTATGTTTCAAAGGAGGCAACAACATTAGTGAAAAATTAGAGACCTGAGATGAGTTAATCACGCAAATAGCAATGCAACAAATGATGACACTCTTAAATATTGAAGGGATGATGGATAATATTATTTTCAGTGTTCTTAAAGACGAGATTCTACTGTCACTTTCTTCGTGAAAGATAACAAACTAAAACTTTATAATTCAGGTTTTGACGATAGTCATCTATCAATATCGTCCTAGATCAATTTAACGCATGCACAATCTTTTTCATCGTTAATTACAAGAGAAATCTAGATTTCAATACTGATGCATGATTTATTCATCTTATAGAAGATGACAGCTTTGAATCATGATAATTTGGTTGGTTGGGACTGAACTGATAAATGGAGCACTAGTGGAGTACTAGTAATTTGAGTTCAACTGGGGTTCAACTACTAGTAGTATGAAAGATATTTCAACATACTACTTACACGTTTTTCTTTTCGTTCTTCTTTTTCAGAACGAACCATATATAAGAACATAAGGCTACAAATGTACAAAAGCCAAAAAAGTTAAGAACATTTTAAGCCTAATATAATTTCTGAAGAAAATTACTTGAAAACAACTTTTTCAGTAAAATTAAGAACATATTAAGAACAGGGTTGAATTTTCAGAAAAGTTAAGAACATCCACAGGATTCTTTTGGTAAGCTTAATTTTGAAGAGATGTAAATAGAAAAAGCAAGAAAAGTAAAAAAAAACAGTATTGAAATAGATATTGATAAGTATGGTGGTTTTATCATAATTTAAGCCAATTTCAGAATTAAACCCAACATTAAGCAGCGGAAGTAAGGTGAACATACTAATTGGCTCATTAATAAACACATAAAAGAACATGTTTAAAATTAGTAACTCAAAGAAAATGCATGAAGAAAAGAAGATATGGATTAGCCCCTCCCCTCCTTTGGACAGTTAGATTTATGCTTAGATATAACGGATCGCATTAAAAAAATGCATTTCAGCATGTCGGAAAGGACAGCGAGACAAGAGAAGAGAAAAGCAAAATCCGTTTGAATTACAAAACCCAAAAGAATTTTAATATTGAAACCAGACAGCGAAAATTACGAAATATTAGTAACTTAGTACGGACAGGAGGAAATTTGATAAAAGGCGATTTAATAAGAAGAAATTAGACACACGTCTTGGCGATATGAAATAAATGATAAAACTTCTTTAATAGTGTTTGAGGGAATTACATCAAATTTGTGACAAGTATTTTTTACTTCGTCTGGAATAAATAGGGCCTGATTTTTGGACCCTGTCAGAGACTAGATTGCTAAAAATTCTCATAGTTTGAGGAAAAAGGACCGACCCAATCAGGGTAAATATTTTGCGTCACAAATTTCCCTGTACCCGATTTTGCCTAGGTGCCCCCTCCCCCGGGACTATGGATACAAACTCAGAAAACGAATGAGAGATCTTAACCCTTGGTTAAGACCGAATCCAAATTTATTTTGCGCGAATAATTTGTCTTGTCCGCCCACGCGCTCTTTTGGTGTGAATACTTACCAACCACGCGCTTTTTAAAAGCAGGTTAACGCGATAGAGCTTTCGAAAAAAGAGGTCAGAAATAGGTAAACACCTCTAACTGTGAAAAAGTTTTAGATTTCTTCAAATTGCGAAATGCTTTGATGTTAATTTAGAGAGATTGTTTATATACCTCCCACACACATAGATAAAAGTTTTGGCGCAAAAAGTATTAAAAATGATCTTTTACACGTGATCCAATTCACATCCAAACGAGTGAGTTTGAAGCTTCAGTTATTTTGAGGCGTTGTGGCGGCGTGTGGATGGTGTTGTGGCGGGGAGGCAAATAGAAATAGCAGGGTCCGTAAAAGCAGGGTCCGTACCTTGGTTTTGAAAGTGAAGGGGTCGGGAAATATAGTGACCGGCGCAACCGGCCGATAATTTACAATTTTGACCACTCTCATTCGGCTAAAACCGCTTTTTGGTTGTTCCGATTTGCCAAAAAAAAGTGGAGAGGCCGTGGCGTGGGTCCTGCAGAGGATATTTGAAGATTCAGAAGTATACAAGTCGAATTCGTTAAAACACATTTTTACCATTGCTAATTAACCGCTAAAAAGTAGCGATTTAGAATGAATCACTAAATTTGTGGTTAGCTTATAAAAACATTATTGAGTCATTCATAAAGAAAATGCACACGACAGTCTCACTTTTCTGTCAAGTAGTTAAAATAGAATCCTGTGCCATGTCGTTAACGTGTTCGCGTGGGCCCTTTCGATAAGACGTCTCTAATACCTCGTGGTGGCCAATTTCCCATCATTGTTATTGACAGACGAAGGAAGGAAAAGTATTTGATTTTGTGTCTGTGTGTGTGTTGTGTGATTCATTTCACCTATTATTGAAAATGATTTGGTATATAATCCATCTTCCAATTTGAGACCACGTCGTTCTTTAGTTCTAAAGTCTCTAAAAATTGCTTCAATACTCGTTTCACTCGTTTAAGAGACTTTACTATGGAAAATTTAAGTGCTCTCGAAATGGCAGATCCACAACTTCTTGAATAGCTCCATGAACACAGAAAATGAAAAGTCTGTCTACTGCTCTCAAAATGCAAAGGTGCACCCATCACCCTTGAATGGAGAGATGTCCTTCTAGCCCAAGAGCACAGAGGCCCAAAAATGCCCAAAATTTAATACCGAAATTATGCGCAGTCAGGGAGTGCGCAAAAATTATAATTAATATTAATACAAACTTTGCCTAGAAAAAAATATAAGAGGCCTTTGTGCGCGAAAATTAATACCGATAATTTGAAGACAATTGGCTTTTAAAAATTAATTTAGTAGATCATGTCCAGATAATTGTTTTTCTTCCATACTGGATATAAAGAAGTTAAAGCCACAAAATCGCGAGAGAAGAACTAAAATTTTAAGTAAGTTTGACCGATAGAAAGGGCAATGCAAAAAAATAAACATTTTTTCTTCTATCTGTCGATAAAACTTTGAAGTCACACTTCATATATCATCTCTGGAAATCACGCGCCGCGCACGGTTTCCTTTGTGAAAGAAAAATCATAAACGATGTGGTTGAGACTCAACTACCGTAAAACCTCTAATTTAGTGCGGCATAAAAAATAATTATTTTGGTCATGTCGCACTAATAATAAGAGGGAATT
>JAUJPO010049884.1:0-15540 GCA_032270745.1 Tiaropsis multicirrata
AGTACAGTGTTCACTCTATTTTTTATAATTATAGTGTTTAAGATGTACTCTTTGAGCTATGAGAGGAAATATTTGACTACTGTGCATGCATCCTTGCTAACTTGCGGACGCCATATTAGACATTTGCGTCATTTTCGGGGTCCTCGTAGAACGCGCATGCGCAATTCATTTCTTTTTACTTTGTTTTGCAATTTTTTATTTTGTTTTGCAATTTTTTATTTTGTTTTGCTATTTTTTATTTTGTTTTTTATCTCGTTTTTCATTTTTTTATTTCGTTTGTCCCTCCTCGGCCACCGTACCTCTCCTTTTTTTCCAAACCTCTGGTATAAAATGTTTTAAACCATCTACTAAACGTAATACGCGTTTTTTGTTTTTTGTTGATTGGTTTGAAAAACTACAAACTTTAATATTATGGCAAGTTATGGCTTAAAAAATTACGGAGTAAACACCGGAGGGAGACACTTAGGGAAAAAATGGTACGGAGATGTACCGTAAAGTCTTTTGTCTCATGTAGCAGGCCAGTCCAACCACGTGAGACAAAAATATTTATGACGGAGCATCGATATGATCTGAGCCCCCCAGAGTCGAATTGATTATCACCCCACTACTGCCTAAAAAAAACCTTAATATATGACAATCAATTTTTAGGTCTAGGGAAAGTGTGGGTAATCTGTTTTAGAGGCAGGAAGATGCCTAAATTATTCAAATTTAGGCTAAGGGAGGGGTGTGATTTTTTTTGAAATTACAAATTACCTCTGCGTGAACATGAAATACGTTTTTTTGTGCGTGAATATGTGAATTCAAGATTTTATAAACTGAAGTTTTCTCATAAGATTATTATGGTTGAAATCATTATTAAATTTTTATTTTCAGGAAAACAAATCATCACTAAACAATGAAGAATTGCTACCATTTCCCACGAGTAAATTGAAACGGAGTACAAACGGTTATTTTGATCGTTGCCATGATACGCCAAGAAACAATCAGATGTTTTTATTTGAAGAAGAAAAATTACAAGAGGTACTCATCTTATGTGTCAAACTACTTTATTGCATGTAAAGTTTCATGTCGCCGTCTTCGTGTTCGGAAAACCGCGAATATAAAATGGCGCGAAATCTGTACCTATGCAAAAGAGTACTACTGTAAAAGCTGTTTCTATATAAAATTATAATATTTATATACTATGATAAAAAATGATTTAAATGTCGTAAATACGACCTTCAACATCTTATAAGACTCCTTCAACATCATAAGACTCCTTCAACATATTAAGACTCCTTCAACATCTTAAGACTCCTTCAACATATTAAGACTCCTTCAACATCTTAAGACTCCTTCAACATCTTAAGACTCCTTCAACATCAATATCAAAATAGTAGATATAATAGTAATACACGGCTTTCAAAATTAAAGAGATAATAATTTAAACATGTGATCACTCAAAAGTTTTCACCTGATTTCTATGGAAACAGTTTCACAGCTTCGGTAACGATTTAACCAAGCTGGAATGGTCATCAACCAATCATTATAATATCATGTAACAAAAAATAAAAGCTTGATTACCTTGATGAAGGTTTAGATATTATGTGTGATATTAGGATGGTGTGTTTTAATTTAGTTTTATAAATAACGTCCGTTCAATTTATACTTATCAAAATTAATTTACATTACTTTTAGACAGCGAGTCAAAATGTCGGAGTTTTAAACCAGCGCAGCAATTCAGCTATGCATAATCCACCTAAAACTTCCAACCATTCACGATTCAATCCGCCCAATGCCCTCCACAATCAACCTTTTGGGAATGAACCAAAAAGTCTACAATCTTCGCGATTCAATCCACCCACCGCCCTCCACCCTTCAAATGACAATAACATTGATATAAATCCTCCCATGACGAAAAACTTAAGATTTAACACGCCCACCATTAACACCCATTCTGGTATAAATCGTCCTGGTGTTGACTATTCTTTCCCGTCAAAAGAAGAATGCATAAAAAATACAACACCGCAACGTGAAATTCATCTCCCACTTCAATACGAGTCAGTAAACCAATACAAACGGACTTTTAAACAGGCTATCTTAGAGCATCTGAACATCATCTTATGGTCTACCAGCCAGCGTTATCATAAAGCTATCGGTAGTGTTGATTTAACCCAACTCTCTGGATCGAATTTTAACGATGAACCTACAGACCCTAACAAACCCAATTGTAAACATGGTGCTGCTGTGTTGAGATCTGTCAAGAAGGAAGGGAAAAATAAAGGTCGCATGTTTTATACTTGTTCGGCATCCACTGATAAGCGCTGCAACCTTTTTCAATGGTTTGACGAACCAAATAAACAAGCATCATCTTCCAGCCAACAGACACCATTCCGAAAAGTTGCAATCCCCGATTATCGTTCTTTATCCACTATGCTGGAATCGCACACTATTCAGTTCTATGGGCGGACTAAGATTAAAAGAAAAGTCGTCAAATTTTTTAACCGAAAACGGAAAGACCATCAAGCTCATTTTGATCGCCCGAAGAAATCGCTATTCCTAGTTTTACCGTTCAAGAAATCTTCCAGTTTTTACAACAAAGCTGACTTGTGGGTGATTTCAAAATCTATCGATTTTGCACCTGAAGATACCTTTATAGCTAAGAGTGTATTTTACGGACCTAACTCGTCTTGTGAGTTAGAAATATATCCTTTAGCTTCATACAGTATGTCACAATGGCATGACAACGAGACTTGTTTTGCTATTCAAGTCTACAATGCAACTACTGAGATTTCCTGTATCGGAAACCTGGAAGAAAATCTACGAATCTATGATGTCCCAGTCTTACAACACATTCTATCACCACACGAAGACTCATCACGCATGCGCAATGCAACTTTATACGAACCTAAAGATTTATCATGTCTTGATGAAACTGATATTTCAGAATTGATTGAAAACACCGTAGAAAGCTTCTCGCTGAACGAAGACCAAGCAAAAGCCTTGAAACAAATTTGCGCAATGTTTATCACTAAACAAACTCGAAATGAGTCTGGTCATCCGTCGGTTTTCGGGGACCTCTCACTGGACCAAATCAACGACATCACGTTAATCCACGGTGTTTTTGGTGCCGGTAAAAGTTTCTTGTTATCTGTTGTGGTACTGTTCCTACTGCAAGTTTTTAAAGTTATCGAGGAAAAACAAGGGTGGGAATCGAACACTTTAAAGCTTATGATTTCTTCAACAACGAACGTAGCTGTCGATCGAGTTTTATGCGCTTTGTTAGAGCACGGTTATGACGATTTCATCCGAGTGGGTAGTTTGCGGAAGATCTCCAAACGCATTTTACCGAACAGTTTGCACGCGGAAGATCACGAAGACTTGGAACTAAAAGAATTAAACGCCATCTTGAAATCACCTCTAACGGAGACTGAGAAAGGTATGCGCAGCTTTTTTTTTGTTGAACACGCGGGTTTCAAACCCGGGGGGGGGGCACTCAAGGTAAGTGACCTACCAGACGTGCGGCCCTTAAGGGTAGGTTTTCCGAGGTTCTGACAAAGGCCAGGCACGCCCAGATTCACTGGAAGGGTAAGAAATTTGAGAAAATGTAGAAAGTTTTTGCCAAAAATGACCGAAAATACACTGTACTGTAAGGGTCCGATTTTGAGACCCCAATTTCTGCCCGAGCGTACGGTAGTTTCGAGATCGAGTGTCCCACCGTTAATCGGACTATTTTAGAAGTGACACTCTTAACTAGCATTATTATTAAATTTATCTTGGATTTCTATTTAAATGAACGGTTTTTTTCAGGTCGCAATAGAGAAATGTTAACTCCTTTCTAAATTGTATATTGTAAATAATACTGAACACTGAAAGTTAAATTCTGAAAGTTCAAATTCAGAAGCTCAAATTAGCTTTAATTTATCAATCTGTCTGTCTCTCATTTTATTTTCAAGGGTATTCTTAAAATGTACCTTAAGGGAAGAAATTTTCGTGAGAAGAATTTTCGTGGAATTCGCGATTGATAAGATTATGTGGTAAACTTTTGGGTAAAATCTTGCCTAGAAACTTAGTGGGTATTTTTTACGCAAATTGATATTCCGTGTTTCGCCGAAAATTTCTTTCCTTAAGGTTAAAGAAATGATTCAATATGTAGATCAAATTCAGCATTAATTTCCGTTGGTTTTCTTCGCCAGTCTCATATTCATTTTTGTTTCATCTACACACAGGTTATGTCAAGAAAGCGATCGAAGCTCACAAAGCTGGAGCCAATCGAACGCGTTTGAATGGAGTGCGAGCGGTTGGTGTCACTTGTGCTGCGTCCTCTTTTCCATTACTCAAAAACCTCACTTTCCAAGTCCATCTGTTAGACGAATGTAGTCAAATGATCGAGCCTTTATCCCTGGTTCCAGTGGCTCGATTCCATTGTCAAAAGTTGGTGCTTGTTGGTGATCCTAATCAACTAAGCCCAACCATCCAGGGCTCGGAAAGTGCACATTCAGAGGGTCTGGAAGTTACTTTATTTGAGCGTTTACAGAAAGCTGGTCTAGATCCGGTCATTTTGAGATGTCAGTACCGGTGTCATCCAGCTATCAGTTTGATATGTAGTAAAATGTTTTATAAAGGGCTGCTAAGGGATGGTGTTTCAGGCGATGATCGAGCATCGTTGGTAAATTGGTTGGAACCTGTATCGATTTCTGATATTTCGGATGGGCAGGAATCAACTGCTACAGACGGTAGTTTATTTAACGTTCAAGAAGTGAACTACTGCGTCAAGTTGGTCAATGCTATCTTAGCTGAAGGTTTAGATCCGACCCAAGTTGGAATTATTACGCAGTACAAAGCGCAAGTAAGTCGGATTTCGAGCCAACTTCAAGAATCAGGAGTTCTTTCTGCAATGGAACTAAAAGGAGTTCAAATCTCCACAGTCGATGCTTTTCAAGGAGCTGAAAAAGATGTTATCATCTTATCTTGTGTACGCACCAAATTTATTGGTTTTATTAACTGTCCGCGGCGCACCAATGTAGCGCTCTCACGTGCTAAACACCACCTAATCATTGTTGGTTGTCATCGTTTATTAAGGACTGATCGGCTATGGGGTGGTGCTTTAGAACTGGCGGAACAGGGTGGAGCTAGTTTCGGGCGTGGAGCCGACGCCCTTTTACCGCCCAAGAAATTAGTCGGAAGTATGGACTCGAATGAAAATGATTTCGAATGTTGATTTTTTTAATTGTTTTTTTTAAGGTAAGTGACCTACCGGACGTGTGGCCCTTAAGGGTAGGTTTTTCGAGGTTCTGACAAAGCCTAGGTACGCCCAGGTGCACTGTAAGGGTAGGAAATTTGAGAACATTTTGAAATTTTTGCTAAAACTGGAGGAGAATGGCCGGAAAATGCACTGTAAGGGTCGGTTTTTCAGCAAATTTCGCAGTGTACTGTAAGGGTTCGACTTTGAAACCCCGATTTCTGTCCGAACGTACGGTAGTTTCGAGATCGATAACAAGAATTGAATTATCAAAAAAGAATTTGAAATTAAAACTATAAATAACTGATATTTAGAACTGTTAGATTTAAGGAGTTTTTCAGGATATTATTTACAAATATAAAGTGTGAAATGAAAAAAAAAATATTTAAGAATACAGTTGACTCTCTTTAATTCGAATCCCAAGGGGGGAAATTTTTGTTCGAATTATAGAGAGATTCAAATAGTAGAAAGTCTCTGTAGTAGAAGGTCTCTTGACGGTGACTTTTATTTTGTTCGAATAGTAGAGATTCGAATTAGAGCGAGTCAACTGTATAAAGAAATAACTGAGAAGCTTCATTTTGTTAAAAATTCAAATTTATTAAAACGTTTCGACTGCCGTCCAACAGTCATCATCAGTTAAAAATTTGAATTTTTAACAAAATGAAGCTTCTCAGTTATTTCTTCATAATAAAGTTAATAGCCCAGAGCAACATATTTATTTGAAAATACTTTTCAAACCCATGTAAAATTTAGAACCCTAGAAATAGACTAAAAGTTCTATCTGGATCATGCTTAAAGTTTATTTCTCCTCGATTTCAAATTTGTTTTATTATAATTAAAAGATCTCAAGACGTGCTCTAAGTACTAAGTTGGAAATTTAGTTTTTTAAATCAGCCCTATGGTATCGTAAATTGAACTGGGTTATAAAAAACTTGAGCAGGAATTGGGCGGTTACCTAAAATAAATTACATTTTTTACTTTTTTCTGGAAAAAACTGTCCAATTTTCTACCCATCATAGCTTTTATACATAGCACTGCAGTACATGTGTTATTTATTATCAGCATCTGTAGAACAGCTATTTTGATTCGTGCCGACAGACGTTTTGCTAGTCTGCTTTTTGTTTTGTGATTTTGCCATTTCGCGTTGGTAGGCTCTCATGCATTCATCTTCGTTCTGGTCTTCGTACTGAAACAAAAAAAGAGAATATTCAATCCTAGACGATATTTTATCGTCCGTTAAATATTTGTTATCAGGAAAATTTAGTGTCGCTGAGTTTGGGAGCCGGAGCAAAATTTCTTTCCGTTAGCGACCCAAAACTTGTTTTAGCGGACGTAGCCGTGCGAAGATCCCGTGGAAATTGGAATGAGCGGCCCAAGACCTGAACTACCGGTCCAAGACCTGACAAACTTAGCGATATTTCCAGAACAAATTATCATCAGCGGCCCAAGGCCTGAATAAGCTCATGCGTAGAGAAATAACAACAATACTGGCTTTCATACTAAAAGCACATGTGTCTCTTTTGGAATGCGCGCATTGTGAGCAAAGTTTTTCTCTATACCACCTCTATTCTCCCATTTTCATTCATTTTATTTAACTTTCTAAAAAAAAGAACACATATGATCACATCAACTCCACTCCGCACTTCAAAACACTTTTATTATACAACATTATATTTGTATTATCTTTCAGCTTTCATAGACTCTTTTGCTTTACTTTTCGGGTCTTGTACCGGTAGTCAATGTTTTAGCGCGGAGCCAGATCACAACATTTCTCGTATTTTGGCTAGTTTGGTTAAGAAAATTCGATCGCATATCATATATGTTCAGGTCTTGGGCCGCTGATGATAAATTAGTGTGGCATATAAGAAAACGACCATTTTCTTTATTATCACAATTTAATTTGTAATAAATTGCCCCCATTTATAACAGCTGCCCCAATTTGTAATAAACTTGCCCCAACAATAATCATATGTCAAAAATAGAACAGTATAGACTTTTTGACGTTGTTTTGCAATTCTGAAAGAATTAATCCCAAATCAAACGCGGATGGTTTCAAAGAATCAAAACACCAATGCACTCTTTTTATTTTATAAGAACAATTTTATAAGAACATCGAGCCTCAGATTTGATGGTAGATTTTTCCAAAAACTATGAAGGACTATGAATTTTCCTAATGAAAGCTTAGGAAGGGAAGCATTATAGGTATATATTTAAGGGTGGGGTCGGGTCGGAAATAAATGTGGATCAAAGTTAAGAACATCTGAACCTTGGCCGAAATTTGTATTCGTATAAAATAGAAGAGTGTGATCTTTTGAAAACTTACCAAATTATCTCGTTCTTTCTTTTGTTTCTGTTTTTGTTCTTCTCTTTGCGTTACCTCTTGCTTCGTCTTGTCCTAAAGATAATAAAACTTGATGTAAAAATACCCCTGTGATCCACTAGGATACGTCCCATAGCACCAAAGGGTCCCCAGTGGAAAATAGGATGTTCTCTCACCTCAGTGGTGTAATAAAACAAAGACATACAAAGTGTCCCACTCATAATATGTACATTTTTGTGACTCTACTATTATCACTAACCCAGTGGGTTTGAAAGTTTTGACTTTCCTCTCATTGAGCATTTGGTACCCACTGGGACAGAGGTGTTGAAATTAATCTTAAATTGGTGGAAATTGAATATCTGGTCTACTCTGGTCATTTTGTTATGCTTACTAGAAATGACATCTTCTTTTGTTTAATTATTTTCTTCTTCAAAAAATTGAAAACCCTTGCAAACATCCACACTTTATTACAATAACTATATGTAAAAAAAGTTCCTATCACTTCTTGAATAATTGCTTTTCTAAAGTTTCTGGCAGTCACAATAATCTGCAGGCTCGGTTACAGAGGTAGGCTATATAACCAATGGAGGAGAGTGCGCTAACCATCCTACTACCTTATATGGTAACTAATAACTCTCCGTCT
This sequence comes from Tiaropsis multicirrata, assembly GCA_032270745.1. Classification (NCBI taxonomy): domain Eukaryota; kingdom Metazoa; phylum Cnidaria; class Hydrozoa; order Leptothecata; family Tiaropsidae; genus Tiaropsis; species Tiaropsis multicirrata. The sequence continues at coordinate 8,185 of JAUJPO010049884.1, forward strand.
CTTGTATCTGACGCTGATCCGTTTTCATAACTCCTTGCAAAAGCTTATCATTTTGGTGTGATGTAATTATTAATATTGGACTCTTTTGACACATTTCACTTGTCTGTTAACTTTGAATTATTAGAACATTTTGACCTAAAGAAGCCCTAAAATTTTCTTAAAATATCATATGTTCCTAATATTAATGAAAAAGATCAACAAGTAGGCTATAAGAAAGAGCTGTATACCTGCATTTTGTAAGCAATTTATTTTCTTCAAAAATTATCATCAGCAGACTTAAATTGTCTTTGGCTTTATGTTCTTATAAAAAATTGTTCTTATAAAAAGTGAATAACTTGCCTGATGAAACGAATCTAGATTTAGAGTTTTGACGTAAAAAGGAAGCTGTTACGGACCTGTTAAAATGTGACTTAGATTATGATATTTATAAGAATCAACACTTTTCATATAAGAATAAATCATACAAGAACACGAGGCTTAAAAATTCATTAAAATTAAGAACGTGCTGTCGAGAACAGCTGAATCAAGCCTACAGAAGACAGCCCCCTTCATTTTCTATTGATTCATCTAGTATTTTGTAAATAAGTTTCACCTCTTATCCTCAGGTATATTTCATATAATGATACCGTTTTTTGTATGATCTGTTTGATAACAATAATAATAATAAAGTCGCTTTTCAAAATAACCCTTTTGACTTACCGAATTTAATACTTGCTGAAAAAAGGACATAATATTGATTTGAAGATTTGAAAATAACTTCTCTACAATCAATCTTCTCTATTTGTGAAATCAACCAGCCCAAAACCAAAACACTCTTGCTTATAGAGATCTCTCTATCAACATAGCAACAAGACGAGGAATATTTTTTTCCAACTGGATCAAATAATCCGAAATAATCTTTTACCAATCCTGATCCTTTATTGACATTTAATTTTCTCATGTAGTTATTTTATCTTGATGTTTTCTTTTTTTCAACGAAAAGAAAAAAAGTTGTAGTTTGTTAATTGATACTCAATTAGTTTCAAATTAGATTTAAGTGTTTCTTACTTTTAATAACGACCTATCCACAACTAACGGTGTCTACTACATACCCGGGAAGAGCGCCGCCCGGAGTTCGAAATGTGGAACCTGTCAGAGACAAATATCTGACCAGTTTTTGGCAAATTTGCATGGTTTTTGAACTATATCAGAGACTAGAACAGAAGGAAAAGATTTCTTATAGAAAAACTGCATAAATCAAATTTTAATCATCTTAATTAACTAACTTTTGTCAATGCATCATATTCTACTCACGGTGATGGCCAAAATTCCAGTGTTGTATATTTATTACATCCCTGTGCCCCAGGGGGTACCAAAAACTCAATGCGGTGAAAGTCAAATCTTTTAAATTCGCTGGGTTTGGTGAAATGGTAATATTTTCTGATGAGGTCTAAAACGATATGAGAAAGTCTTGGCCGAATTGAATTTGGCCGACCCTTGGGTCTGGAAACTGGAAAAAAACTTACCGTAAAACCTCTAATTTAGTGCGCCCTCTAATTAGTGCGGATGGTCTTTTTTCGGAGAATGAATAATTTTTTCACCTCTATTTATTAGTGCGGGTGAGTTTTAGGGAATTTTCGATTTACCTCTAATTTAATGCGGAAATGGTAAAAATTACCTCTAACTATAGTGCTGATCGGGTTTGATACCCGTGAAATTAAGAAATTTTCGCCTTTATTAAAAGCTGAAAAATAATAATGTTGAATGGAATATGGTCATCTTTTGCACTATCTTCACTCTCTTGCATATGAGTATTGGTTTTTTCTATAAAAGTATTGTAAAATCACCATTATGAACTTTAGACTAAAATTGTCAAATATTTTTTTACCTGTTGATCTGAATTCCCTATATCTATTAGTGCGGTTTTGAAATGAAGAAACCTAGTAATTTAATCCCCTCTTATTATTAGTGCGACATGACCAAAATAATTATTTTTTATGCCGCACTAAATTAGAGGTTTTACGGTATGTCCCCTTGAATGAAGATTTCTTCTTCATTTTCAGCACTGACCTAGCAGACAAATATGACATATGACAAATATGTTATACCATATGGGACCATAAATCTAAGGGAACCTCGCGTTTAAGTTTACTCACGTACTAAAAAATTCCTTGCTTTTACAAGCTCTGTTAACTGCTTCAAAGTCACCTAAACAACCTTTCATTTCTATTAAACGTTATCCTGCCTGCCCCATAAAACCGCGTCAACACATAATATATAACACATTGCTATATTGCTTATACTATGTAGCTTACTAACATTTCTCTAATATCTAATTTTTAAGAGGATATTCATCATGCTTTTTACTTTATTTACTATTCAACTTTAAACAGCCTTTTTTCATAATCGCACAACACCGCATTGTATATATTTGTCAAGTTGCTGTTAAGCTAGCTGTGATTGAGGTTATTATACTTTGGTGATTATTATTAAATAACATTTCTTATCCTCTCTTCTCATAGATCTACTTTGCAAGGTTATATGTATAGCGAGATAAATCAGGACATGGCGTCTCGCGAGTACGGGAAATTTAAAAGTAGATTTCGCATGTAATGCTAATATCAGACTTTCACCGTTCTTTGCATTAAACGAGAACGCCCAAACATGAAAAATTGAGTGTCCTAGATTTTGCGGGACAACAGTCGCTGGTTGCTAGCCTGCCTGCTGTCCTCGTTCAACGTAACCTTAGAAAAAAAAGAAACGGAGAAAGGGAAGAATTCCGATCCTGTAAGCTTACCCTCGTCCCAGCAAACCAAAAGTGACGTTTTTTCAACGTCTTTTCAACGTTAAAACATTTGTAGTAAAAAAATCAAAAATTTACCATCTCGCTCCAGTGGCTACCCACCGGAATGATTACTCAAAATACCGTCCCGGTAGAAGATTTATATACTTTGATTCGAGTTTCGCGAATTTCCTTTTTTCGCGAAAGTTTATCTGGCTTAAATCGCTCATTCAAAAAAGTTTAAGCAAATTTTATCTGTTTTTTTTTTACTGTGAGTAGAGGGATAAGTTAATCGATTGATGTTCCATTAAAAAAGAAATGGTTTATAAATTTCATTATAAAAGTCACATGTTTTGTACAATTGCACCATAATATTCTATAAAACTGAAAATGTCGAATCCCTGGTCTAATTTAAAGCGGTTTAAGACGGTCTGGAGACACAAACAAATATAAATCACTCATTTCTCATACTAGTGACCTCTTTAATTAAGGTTAACTGAAATATCGAAATATATTTGCCAATCACATAAAACCTGATTCAGCTCCGGTGTCAGGAAGATTTTTGGTTTATTGTTCTTACCGTTAGTGGAGAACTGTTAGCCATTTTAATTTTGTCTGGACTGCGATGATATATTTCTTAGCTTGAGTGACCCCCTCTTGGGATCCAAGTTCGTTTTGCTTGCCTAACCCTCCCCCTTCTAATCAAGTACGACGATTGCAGACATCCAAATATTTTTAATTTTCATTGATATTGATCAATTCTCGCTAAAGCTAACAGGAAACTAACATCAACAATATTATCTTTCTCTTAATGCGTGAGAATTCAAAGAAAACCAGATAAAAACATCTATTTTGTAGACACTTTGAGATGATAGATATCGTGCTTAATAAATTCTCTGTGTGGTGACCAAATTGTTTTTACTCCATCCCTTCTGTCATAATGTTTCTTTCTTGATTTTGTCGTGACGCTTTTCATTTGCAAAATTTGTTTCAGAGGTTGTCAACGAGGAATGATGATACTACTGATATGTTGTATTTCAAGTGGCTAGCCCAGAAAACCTCAGTATAGTATAGTCTATAGAGGTTGTTTCCACCGGGGGGCACACAAAAAAAGGAAAAAAGGAGAGATTGGAACAAAACAGAACAGAATTGGTTAGAAGTTAGTATTGTATTGGTCGGTTTGTGAAGTGCGTTAAAATTTGGTTAGAAGCTAGTATTGTATTGGTCGGTTTGTGAAGTGCGTTAAAATACGCGAATAAACGGAGGGCGGGGAGGATGTCAAATTTCATCCCGGCCGATACAAAAAAGTGTTTACAATAAAATGGGCGGGTTGGATTCAACCCCTGGACTCAAAAGCATTTAATCATCAGGTTTTATTATGTACAATTAATCAGATGTACTTTATTGATACAAATTTTGTCGGGTACTAATGTGTATTACATGAGATTGTAAAAGGATATAAGTTGAAACCCAATCAGTAGCTAGTAAGGCTCTCAGAGAGTGGTTTTAGAGCGAATTAAATTAATAAAGTTCTACAATCTTCGATAACTTAACTTAGGAATTAATCCATTTAAAATCGTAAATTAGTCCCCAGAACACTATATTTGAATTATTTACACTTCTAATTGGTCTTTTCGTCTAGGAAACACTCGAAATCGATGATATTTTCCTCTGATTCGTGATTTTTATGGTAACCAAATAAATACCTCAAATTGGGTACCAAATAAGCTCGATTTCTCTTACCTGTGACTGATGAGAATTATTTGAGATTTGATTTTCAAATGCTTTTTGACACTCGTATTCGTTCTGTTCTTCCATCTATAAAATAAACAAGAATCATTTTTGCAATGGCCATGTCAATGTCCACCCTCCCACCTTCTCACGCCCTGACCACCCTTGGACTTTAGCGGTTCTCACTAACGGATAACTGAGATGACCATAAGTATTGAACCAGGGCTATCCAAAAACACTTACTCCGTTTCAATAAAACTCTTTTCCTTATTGCATTGTTTTTCCTGTCAAAAGGGATGCCTCCCTAAGTCATCGGCTGATTTTTGATGCTGAATCTTGAGAATGTTGATAACCACAAAAATAGTTGTATGCTTGTATGATGAGATCAAATGTCACTCAGGCAAAACCCCATTAGGTACTAGGGTAGAGGGATAACAGGTCTGCGGAGACCCCTCATACCCGACCCTTCGAGCCCCATAAAGAGACAAATCATTGCCAAAAAATGGGAGAGACTTTTTGGAAAATTTTGTCTCAATTTTTGACCCTTTGGTAATTTGGTAATTGTTTTTCAAAAATCGAGACCCTATAGAGAGACTTAGGAAGGTTAAACAAGATTCGCAAAAATGCGACTTTCCATTAAATTTGCTTTAAAAACAGCAAAAAGATAGTTGTTGTCTTGAACACATAGAATTTAAACGCTGAAATAAATCAAACACTCAACCAAAACCAAAATTTAAAAAGCAAGTACCAGATTTTTTAAGGAAAATAGGTAAGTGAAATGGGGCTCATAGGTCGCAAAATGATAAAAAAACAAATGACGACAACTCATTTTTCCCGCGTTTTGCTACAAACTCTTCTATTACGATTGGTCTTTCAATTTTGATGAATCCTTTTTCAAAATTCAACCCAATTGTGGAATGTGTTAATTCAAATTTAAGAAATTGCAGCGGTGTAGTGCCAATTTAATTGTTTATTTTCTCCTTTGTGATATCAATTCCCAGTTTTAATTAATAATACAGGTATGTATAAGATGTAATAATCTCAACAAAGATATTCAGTTTTGATGGAATCGTTCCATGCCATATTTCGGTGACGGATCGCAACATATTTATACACAGAACTGCATCGACAGCCTCGTCCTCATACAATTACCAAGGTGATTATGTCTCGCGAGACTCAAAATGACACATCTATCAATGGAGTTTTGATAAGCTCCCTTGGGATTCGGTTACCATAGCGCTAAATTCAAAACGAGGCATTCGTTGGTCGTGACGTAATTTATGAAAAGGTTATCGTTCCATACCATTTCGGTTACGGTACTTTTGTTGAGTTGAATCACAACATTACACCGAGCTACACCGAGACAGGAGATTTTGACAAAAAATAAATGATAAGGTTCTTCAGTTAGTCAGAATTTGCCACATTCTTTTATTTGAGAATGTTACTCAAACTTATAATATTGCTAGCCTTTTTTTAACCAAAATCAATGTTCTTTCTTTGTGCAAAAAGTCTGATACAAATCCATGAAGAATGCTTCAATCTTCGCCAGAAGCATTTAAGAACTGAATGATGATATATTCCTCAGTTACTTCAGTTTAGTTACTTGCCATAAAACGATTAATAAATTAATAAGTCTCAATATAGACCATAGAGCGCCATGTTTGTTTTAACTTATTTTTCACTTTCGTTTTCCCGCTTCCTTATTTCTAGTTTAAAGAGTCACGTGATGAAGAGGTAGGGGGTTAGCGCTGAAAATGTAGCCTGTATTCACTAAACTAGGTCGAAAATGTAAAAGAAATACAAAGAAAGTTTGATACAGGATAGGCGAAAAGGTTATACATCTATGCTATCCGCCTGAAATAGCCGTTTTAAGAAAGATTTCCCTAGAAAACGGGAAATTTTTTAAAACCAAGAACTGCACACACCCAGCAACCCCCCCCCCCTCCCCCCCTTTGCTTACCTTTTCTTTTCTAACTTGGTTTCTTCGTTGTTCGTCTAAAACAGTTTGGAGGCGTTGTACTTTCTTCTGTTTGTGCTGAAAAAAAATAAAAATATTTTTGATAGTGGATTGCGTGAATGGCGAATATTCGATGCTTCAAAACCAATAGAATGGGAGAAGGTACTTGGGAACTAATAATTGTAGCGTACATATGTGCCGACTAAGTGTTTCTTAAGGATCACAAAAAAACCTGGTCTCGATTTCCAGACCATTTTTTAGTTATTACCCAGTAGAAAAATAATAAATAAAAAAGCCGTACGGAACATTAGAATAATGTTTTCATTCGTAATTCTCTCCCGGAATTCTATAAGGGGGTTTGAGGGATCTGGTCCACACGTGCCCATCATCCTTCAACCCTACTACCCCCTCCCCCGGGCATAGCTGTAACCTGTTTTGCCCAAGTACCCCTAATCCTCGGAATTTTACCAACCAGGTATTGACTGTACATGTTTTCTTGATATCTTCTGTTTCCCCTCGCAATCCTTAAGGTCCTTTTTTATAATTTCAAAATTTGTTTTTGTAAAGAAAATTTTGACTTTGTTAATATAACTGAAAAACATCTGCGAGCTTTTTTAAAAAGAAATATTTATCTTTAGCCCCTATAATTCAATTTTACAATTTTCATTTTCTACAGTAAAATAATGGCGGGCCCAACAACACTTTATTATTAATGGTTTTATTTTATTGTGTTAGTTTTTATTTATTATTAATATCTCTTTTATCACCATAATACTATAATATAAACTTTTCCTTTTAAAAATATTTACAATGTTTTCATTTTTGTTTAATTGCCCCGCAGGGGCTTTTGTTGCTTCACGTAGCGGAGTTGCTCGCCAGAAAAATATTTACGTTTTGTTATGTTTCA
>JAUJPO010049895.1:0-15535 GCA_032270745.1 Tiaropsis multicirrata
TTTTCTTCATTTTCTTTTATTTACATTTTTGATGACCTCTGTTTGTCTCTATTTTGAAAAAAAACTTTCGAACGTTCGAGCGTTCGATTGTAACGTTCGATTGTCATTTTCGAATGTTTCGCTTTTAAGGCCCGTTTTACACTATACGGCAAACACGCAAAGCTTCCCTCCCCCTTGCTCCTCTTTGGCTGTGGGGTGGTGGTGCTTTCGAATTTTCAATCATCTATTTCCTGACTAAATATTTCTTATTTTACTCATATTCTTCCACTTGAGAATTTTCCTAACCATCTTTTTGCTCATTATTACAGCGGTAATTTGATTAAAATTTTAAATTTTCAGCTAACAATGATCATGCTTAATTATCTCTCAGCCAGCCCGGGGAACGGAACGGAACGGAACAAAACGGAAAATATGACTCGACTTCTTTCAATAAAAACCACATCAGCCAACCACCTCCTTTTCGAAAAATGAAAAGAACACCCCCAGGTATTCGGCCAATGAACAAGTGTGCAAAATTTCAGCAAAATCGACCATTTTTGAAGTCTCCAGGCTGCCCCAAAGTTTTCGGACACACACACAGACAGACATTGTCAGATTTTAGCTCAACTGAAGTTGAGAATGTGGTGGAATGAAAATCGAAACTAATAAACTATGGACTAGAATTGCAACACTTGAATTCTCGAATGAATTTATTTTCGCAAAAGTGTTCACAGCACGGAAAACCCTTTGCTTAGACAGAGTGCATCAAATTTCATTTAAGTGTAATTTGATTGGCTTCAGAGAGTAAGGAGATCTCTATGCTCGACCGATTTATTGACATCATTTATAGTACAATCATATCTCCGTATTCTCAATACTAAATACTGAGTCACGGATAATACTAATCTTTATAAACTTACATTGATGATAGCATTTCCGTCGTTAGTTCTCACAGTACTGGATAGAAGTTCTTGTTTCTGGTTCAATGCTTTATAACCTTCCAAGAAATAGTCCTAAAATGTAAAAAAAAACATTATCAGAATGAAAATCAAAAGAGTAGATTAGTTTTTCGAAATTTAAATGACATTCGAAGCATTTGAAAGGTAAGCACAAAGAAATATACTCTTTACCAAAATATATTTCACGTTCAGCGTTCGAGCATACTTGAAGGTTATTGTCTGTTTTGCCGATAATTTACAGTAAAAATCTGCGGAAAAGCGCTTTTTGGTCCGCCCGGGTCGTTCGCGTCCAGTACACTTCACCGTATTTAATTTGAAATCAAACAAGATATTGCAAATGCGGAACAGAACCTCTAGCGAGGCTTTTCGCAGATAAGAGTAAATACTACTCCAGTTGTTAAAAAACAACAACAAACACATAAGCTATTTTATATATAATTGTATGACTAAAAACTATTACAGTGGAGACGCCTTACGAGTCAGCGCGGGCTGTTATTTGGTGATTGCCCGGGTTGACTTTTTCTTTGTTTTCCCTTTTCTTTTTGCATTTTTAACTACCACAATATAAAGTATGTAAGAAAATAACCCATACTATTATACGCAAAAATATCCTACTTTGCCAGTGACCATCCGATAGACAGTTTCACGCACAGGCGGACTTTTCCATTTCTCTGATTTCATGTTCTAAAGAAGAAAAAACAGATTGTTGATGCATCACTTAAAAGTAAGAAGTCAGACTACTTCTGTGGCTAATTACCATCAAAACAACCTTCAGATTTACAAGACAGATGCCGTTAAGGTCAATCCCTATGATAGAAGATGACACCAAAATTAGCCATCTTGTTATGAAAGATCCCCAGTGGGGACCCCACTCGCACGATCATCCTAAATTTCATCATCATGCAATTTCCGTGAAACAGTACAAAAGTTCTTGTAATCACGCATCACGTCACGCTCTGACGATTTTCAATATTTTAAAAATCAAGCCATCAGGAAAGGAAAAAACCCGATCACACCATCAAGTAAACCACCCCAGCCTCTTTGGGATTAGTGTCTTTTAATTAATTTTTAAGACTCAAACCAGAAATAAGGTTCAGTAAAACGGTTGCCACGGGTAGGCATTTTTCAAAATTCCAGACTTTTATCCTAAAATATTAGTTTTTTCCAGACTTTTTAGCTCAAAATGGCCTAATTTTTCCAGGAATTTTGTGAAAAACCTCAATATTTTCCAGACTCGAATCGTTGTTTCTATCTAGGCTATACAGTAGATAACCCCCAGAATGCTGGTTTCTTAAAAATCATGTTTCCCTTGTTATGGGGAGGTTCAGGGAGGTTACTTTTTTATACGACAGCTAGATGACTAAGCAACAATTTTCAAGTACAGGGTGATCACTCAGAAAACCAAGACGCTTTGCAGGACTTGTCAAGGACTTTTCAGGGCATTTTCCAGGACGTTTTTTTCAGGACAGTTGAAAGAATGTTCCCAATATTTTAAAAGGTCTACTTGTACCCAATGTTTTAATTTTTTTTGTGAAAACTAAGAATCAGTGGACCATGGTTGGGTCCGACGAGAAAATTTGAGATTTTACCCTCTCCAGATTGGCTAAAACAGCCATATTTCAAAATAAAGTTACAGTCTATTTATTTTTGAAAATTCCAGGACTTTGGTGCAATTTTCTAATTTTCCATACAGGACTTTCAAGGACTGGTAGCTACTGCCGGAAAAAAGAAATACACTTGGGCTTGAATACTTTTTTTGAAATTTCCTAAAACGACCATCCTGTGGGTGCCAAGCAAAATTTAAAGGGACAAATCTCATTTCCAGACTTTTCTTCCAGACTGATATTTCGCTGATTCCAGACTTTTTCCAGACAGGTATGCTATAAATCCAGACTTTTTCCAGACTTTTCCAGATATTGGCTAAATTACAGACATTTTCGGCAGACGTGGCAACCCTGTGAAGTATTGCATAAAAACTGCTGTCTTAATTTGATTAGATCCATCTTCGGGAGTCTTTAATCTCTTTCTATATCGCCCAGCAAAAAAACGATCATTCCGAACTGACATGTTCTTCACCTTATAATCTCTGGTAAATATATTGGCTTGCTTTGAAACTTTCCATCACAGAATAAATTGCCCAGCAAACTTTCTCATTTGTCAATTGTTAGAATCCTAAAATTTTCTTTTTCTGGCAATATACTGAAAGAGTTGGAAGGGAGCATACCTCGATCGTTCGTTTCGCATTCCTTAACTCTTCACTCATCTTTTGGAACTCGACTGCTGACACTTGTGGTTTGTTCTGCACATCTAAGAGAAAACACAAATTCTCGAGAGTATAATTCATCTTCCAATTTGAGACCACGCCGTTCTTTAGTACAAAAGTCTCTAAAAATCACTTGAATTATAGAGAAAAACTTTGTCTCGATGCTTCGTTCTCCAACCTCGTTTAAGAAAATTTACTACGAAAAGAAAGTTGAATGGTCTCAAAATTGGCAGATCCACAACCCCCTAGATTACTTGGAGAGGAGTGACCAGGGATTTGACCAGAAAGATGATTGGCCAACGGAAGGAAGGTATTGGTTTCAAGTTTTGAAGAAAAAAATGAGCAAAGTATAAAGCAACTTAGTAGCTTATTAGAAAAAAGGTCATGTTAAAGGCAATAATAATATGCTAGAAAACAGTAAATAAAAAGGGTATTCGAATGTATATTCAACTTTACAAAAACACTTGGAATGGCTTTCTAACATGTCCAGGTGGTATTCTGAGCAGTTGGAACTAGCTTTGAATTTTCAAAATCTTACTTCCATTAAACCTGAGACCTCTTGATCTAAGCTTTCCAAAGCACGGTAAGAACATGTTTTGGCTAAAATGCAATTACTTTTGAGCTATAACCTATAGAACGTGGAGGATCGCTGAAATATATTTTTTTGGAAAAGCGTTAAAAGTTAATAAAAAGAGCAGTTAGTGATAATTACATACGATCATCAAGTCCCATATAAGAGTCTTTGGAAATGTTATTGTGAGAGCGTTTGCCATCTGTTGGAAGAAATGAAGAAAATATTATAGTTATAATCAAAAGTAGCTTTGTTAAAAAATAAAAAAAGAAGAATATTAAAATCATTATTGTTAGGTAAAAAACGAATACTTTAATCGGGTGAATTTCAGCGAGAAAAACAAAACTTTTTGGATTTAATTTCGCGAGTGAGTAGTTTGAGAAATTTCGCGTAAAAACAGGCATATTTTTACCAAAATTTCATGGTTTTGACAACCTTTTTTGCTTTAAACTACCAGTTCCAAATATTTTGCGTAGATTTCGCGAATCAACGATCCCATGCGATTTCATAAATTTCTTTTAGAAATTTAATATCGATTAAAGTACAAGATTTAACAAATTTCTAACAAACCCGGATAGTCGGCATCTAGAGCATTTAATAAATCTGCCGTGTTGTATTTGGGAGGTGGTCGCTGTTGTTGTTTTTTGTTGTTGCTATACGCTGAAAAAGAATTCAACAAAATAAATTTGTTACAAATAACTGATTGAAAGACATTGATTGTAAACTTCGTGGAATCCAAATGATCATGAAAATGTAAGATGTCATTTTCTAAGACAGAAAAGAATTGTACTCTGTTGGATAGACTGATGATATCAACATTTTCAATAGTTACCCCTCGGATTTCCAAGTAAAAAATCGGATTTGGATTTCCAGAAATCGGATTTTAATTTCCAGACCTTCATTCGACCACTTTTGGATGTCCAACATTTCTCAGAAATTTTTGCATTACCCTCGGACGTCCACTCATTTCCCCCAGATTTTGGAGTACCCCTTCGCGCTTCAGAAATCCACCATATTTTACGAATTGACCCCTCGGACAAGCGATCAACATCCTCAACTAACAGGGGGTGTACAATTTTTTTTCTGGAAAAGCCCAACGAGAGACAGATAACATTCAGGTTTGGCATTTTCGCTCAATAAAAACAATTTTTACAAGCAGATCCACGAGCACTCGTTGAGATTGTTGACGACATATCATCTGCACCCTCATCAAACAACATGTTTGCAGCTGCAAGTGATGTTTTCATGAAGTCTCTTGCTTCGCTATCTCTTGGTGACGTTCCCACGTTACCAAAGATGACAGACTTCTCGAAATTCCTTGAAGCTTCATCTTCATTGAAGTCGAATGGGTTTGCCATGTTTTTGTGATTAGTTCACGAGAGTCTAAAATATTAATAAATACATTAACAATAGACAATTTCATAAATCACGTCACGAACAACGACTAACCAGTTTTCAGACAATTCCCAAGGTGATTATGTCTCATGAGACTCGAAATGACACGTCTATCAATGGAGTCAAGTTCCCTTGGGATTCGGTTACCATGGTGCTCAATTCAAAATGAGGCAGTCGTTGTTGGTGACGTAATTTATGAAAAGGTCTATAGAGACCGACTGAATGATGAGGATAGAAACATCCGCTCACCAAACGTGTTCTGATGAGTAGAATGTGCATTAAGACAGGAAACAGATATACTATACTTTGTAACCTACTTAATTCTTAGAAAAGATTCTGTGTGTTGTCAGTTTTCCTTTGTTCCAAAAGAATCCACCTTCTGACATGCTCTAAATTTAAGTACCTCTAGGTAAAAATGTACCAAAATAATCTTACACAACAAAAAGGTACGAGGAAGCTACCAAAATCTGAAATTCATTGAGAGACTCATTTCAATCCTTGCAAATGGTAATAAGGCGAGACCAGTTTTAATTATACAGGCCCGACCGACCCTTTTTTGGAAAAGTGAAATAAAAATAAAATGGAAAGTGAAAGTCACTAAAATATTTGATTTCATGGTTTTCTCTATTTCTTGAAAAGAAATAAGAAAGTATCATTTAAATTTTTTGACACATTTTCAAAAGACAAACTTTTATTCAATTCTAGCTTTATTTAAACAAATTTGCCTTAAAGAACAAATTTAGTGTAAGACCATGGTAAAACAAATTCTTAAAAAGATTCTCTTAAATTTTTACTCTTTTGCCGACCGACCGACCCACATTTTGAAGTTTCGAAGCTTTGCCCGTAAAACAACAAATCAACTTGGACTCGCCTAAGGAGAGAATGCAAAAAATACTTTTTTCATAACTCCTGATGAAAATGATATTCAAAATAAAGAACCAAACTAGATGTAATAATCTTACATTTCTTTCACTTTAGGCTTGTCCTTCAATTCGGTATCACCATTTTCCCATCATTTGATCTTCAACCAATTTATTATTGTTTATATTTATATTATTAATTTTTGTCATTCACACTATGAATTAAATGAAAGTAAATGCAGATAAGTGAAGGTTCTGTTTAAAGCGTGTTTATTATAAGAATCAAAGACATACATGAAAAATGGGTTGAGCTCTATAATTGTTAAGGGAGGTTTTAGGTAGAAATTCCTCATTTTTTGTTAAAATACAGTATGCACTAATATATAAATTAGAATGGGTTTTATCATTATTTAGATCAAAAATCAATTTCATCATGTTGGTGAACCCAATTCTTCCAATAATTATCAATTTTCTATAACAAAAATTCAAAACTACTTCAAAACTACAAATGATTTCAGGGTGATTCATAAAAAAGGCACCCCTAGCATTTTTGACGTAACTCAAAATTTACTTATCTAATCGCAACCAAATTTTAGATGCTGTTTCCCTGATATATTTGCGACATACGTGCAAAATTTCAAGTTGGTACCTTTTGTATTCATGAAAATATGGAGAATTGATCAAAAAGTACGAGTTTTAGAATTGAACAAAAGATTTTTCTTTTGACGTCGAAAATGTAAAAGTTGAATTTTCTTCATTTTTAATTGCCGCATATGTTTGAGATGAAAATTCCCATGAACTTTGATTGAAATGATTTGCAGAAAAGAATCCCCAGCAATGCTAAAGAATAAGTTGTTACAATGCATAAACATTCGAATAACTAAAGGACTAGCAACAGAAGCATCGAGTTGTCAGGCTCAAATTCAAAATGTTGTTTATCAAAGAAGACAAGATAATCATCAAGCATGACAGAATGGATAAGAATTATGGGGTGAAGAGGCTCTTAAAGTGAGTTTACAAACAAAGGTTGGGCAAAAGGAGGTTTAAAAGGGTGTAATTTATAAGATCAATGCAACGGGAGATAATGAGAGGTTATCTGGAAGTAGACGCTCAGTTACAGCTACTACAGAAGGAATGGCTGAAGATGTTGAAGATCTAATCTGCAGTCAAGAAGAGATTTCTGGAACGGATAAAAGTCAAATAAAGATATCTGAAACGCTCACCATTTCACAAAGCTCTGTAAGCCGAATCTCAAATCAGTCAGTGTTTAGGTTTTACTGTATACAGATAATAAAACACGACACATAAAGTTAAAAGTAAAGAAATTCAACCTTTTCATTTTCGACGTCAAAAGAGAAATATTTTGTTCACTTCTAAAACTCATACTTTTTTATCAATCCTCAATATTTTCATGAAAACAAAAGGTATCAACTTGAAGTTTTGCACGTATGTTTCAAATATATTAAGGAAACAGCATGTAAAATCTTATTGCGTTTAGATTAGTAGATTTGAAGTAACATCAAATAAGTTAGGGGCTTTTGTTATGAATCACCCTGTACAGTCACACATAAGAACAATTTTCTGTAAATGCAGGAGGTGAATAAAAGGAAAAAATCTTTAATCAAAAAGAAATTCACGATTCATCAGTTTGTCAGGTTAATTTGAAACAAGGTATCGAGGTTTGAGTCGAGTTCAACCATTAGATTGGAGAAAATCACTTTTAAAGCTTCAAAATTGTGTGTCTCCAAAATAATATAGAAGAATTTAATGAAAGAAAAATACAAGTAATACGAGTATAAAAACATAAAGTTCTGTAACGGGAAGCTTCCCTGGGTAAAAATCTAGATTTTAATAAACAATAATGTTATTACAAAACTTTAAACATGTAATGCTAGAATTTTCAATTTATATTTACATGACACTATAAAAAATAGAAAATAAAAAGAACTCTTTAAAATGAAAAAAATACTTCTTACCATAAAAGAATTAAACTGTAGCACTTATAAACTTAACCCTATTCACACTATTTTTGTACCAAACTTTCGATCTAGTTGTCCTTTTGCATGAAATTTGGTACATAATCATCCTTACAATAAATAGTAAGAAGTGACACAGAATTATTTTTGATGAGTGCATGCTGATGTGAGCAAAAAAAGAAAATTGTAATTTTTTGCGCCAAAAAATGAAAATCTCCAAATTTCGCACTGAGAACAAAATTAATTGTTGGAAATGACTTATTTATAAAATTACGATTAAAATGATAATTTGACAATAAAAGTTATATGCAAAAAAGTGTCTTTTTTCATGTCACCTGCTTGTCAAAATGCTGAAGGTGTGGAAACTTTAAAGGGGTAAAATGCATTTTATATTGATGGTACCTTAATTCCATTAATTTCCGCGCACACTTTAATTTTCGCACGCCCTTAATTTTGTCATTTTATCAATAAAGTGGCATTTTTGCGAAAATTTAAAAATTAAGGAAGAAATCTATTATTATAATTCAGCAAAAACAATTTTTAACATTTTTAGTGTTTGAAATGGTTTTACCATACAAAACGAAGGGAGAAAACAAAAAAAAGTTAATGAATATCTCTAGACGCTACCAACCAAAGCTATTGTGAAAGCTAAAAATAGGCAAAAATACATGTCACTAATTCGCAAAAACTTTAATTTTCGCGCGCCCAAGTACAAGAAAAAGAGACATTTTTTGCGACAAAAAAATGAATGACCTGGTAATCTGAAAAATGGTAATTGAGTTAATACGGTTGAAACAATAAACAGCCCCTTTAATAGCAATTCCTTGAAGGAAGGACTGCCAAGTCGGCCCAAAAAGGAAGGCAAGTGGTATGGCTAATGGGCCATCATCATTTATAATTCAATGACCAAACCTAAAATGATTCATGTTTTTGGGCATTATAGAATTCCTGTTTATTATAAGACCCAATTTTGCTTATGATTTGTAATGAATCATCTAACAATATGGTGCAAGCATTGCAGGCTTTATCTTAAGTGTGTGATATAACACTGTGAAAAAGATTTAACGAAACTATTATTAAAACCCAATAAGGAAATTTGTTGATGATGTAATTTTGCAAAAGAAAAAACACAAAACTTTTAACACATATCAAAATTATACAGAATCTGTACATAAATCCAGTTCTGAAATTTCTTTAACAATGGAAGGCACAGGCAGATGAGTATGCATGACAGCAGCACCAAGGTGGGAGCGACGTAGAGAAGCTGGCTTCTTGACTGTCCATTCGTCTTTCTCTAGAGAATACTCTTCAACGCTGTTCAAACTACCACTGCCATCATTTCCACCAATAGCATATAAATTTTGGTTATCAGTCACCAGCATATGAGTCATGCGAACACTTAACATGGAACTGATAGCTGTCCATTCATCATTTTGGATGTCATATTTTTCACAAGAATGATTGATCAACGTTCCATCAGTACCACCTAGGAAAAAAGAAAATATACTAAAAATTTATCATAACAGTAAACTACATAGTTTATATAATGTACTGAGGAAAGGTCTAAAATTTCAAACAAACTAACCGTAAATTATATTAGTGTTTTTTGAGATTGACAAATTTTCCAGTCTATGTTCAGTCATGACCTAGGAGTGTCAAGGCCTATACTACCTTAGGGAAACTAAATTTGGCTGGTTTGGCAAGAATTAAATTTGGCTGCAGCTGAAGTTTTTGAACCTTAAAATGCAGCACTTTTTTAAGTTCATATTATTATTTAGACAAATTAAAAATAAATGATTACCTGACACATAAAACATGCCATTCATCACACAACTTCCAGCACTACTTCTATTGTAAGCCATGTTTGCACGCAACGTCCAAATGTTAGATACTGGATCATATGTTTCACACGATTTCAAAT
The DNA here is from genome assembly GCA_032270745.1 of Tiaropsis multicirrata. Classification (NCBI taxonomy): domain Eukaryota; kingdom Metazoa; phylum Cnidaria; class Hydrozoa; order Leptothecata; family Tiaropsidae; genus Tiaropsis; species Tiaropsis multicirrata. The sequence continues at coordinate 9,925 of JAUJPO010049895.1, forward strand.
GTTCGTTTCCATCGTAACCACCTGCAACTATCAAGAACTCGTTGATCACTCCAACTGAAATGTAACGCCTGAAAGAAATACAACAGAATGATCAAATAAGTTAATAGGTCAGCAGTTATATTTTTCTTATGTTGCTTCTCAGTGGTACCACAACATCAAGGAACTAGACAAAGTATCATGAGAATACCTTAAGGGAAGAAACTTTCGCGGCATTTAATTTTGCGGTTTAAGACTCAAAATTCGCGAGTTTCGCGGGGATTTTTTGTCCACAAAAAGCCCTGTTTTGCCCTAAAAAGACCAATTTTAGGGGATGATTTTTTTAATTGTGAGAATATTTGTGTTTCGCGGAATTTAATTTCGCAGTTGACACCCAAAGCCGCGAAATTAAATGCCGCAAAATTTAATGCCGCAAAAGTTTCTTCCCGCGAATATTTCTTCCCTTAAGGTATATAGTAAAAAGGAATAAAAAACATTGGATTCAAATGAGAGCCACCTGAAAATATTCAAATATTGAGAAAAGTTTTAGAACTAAAGGTCCACAGAGACTTCTTTATTTCTTCACATCTCATATGTGTCGCACCAAGCGATTTGGATAACCTAGCGTATCGGCCAAGATCGGCCTAGGCCGGTCTGAGCTGGCCTGTAGCAACATTGCAAGTTGGAAACAATGTGGGCCGACCTGGTTGGTCTTTAGGCTGGCCTACAGTGCCAAAAAGTTTTCAAAACAAAATGGCGTTCTAAAGTGGAACGATGTTCTTTCCTCTCTGAATTTGTTTTTTTATTAGTTTGATTATTAAGAGCGTTCCCACTCCCATCATTTCTATTTATTTTCTTATGTGATTCACTGGCATGCTTTCTTTTGTGTAAAACTCGATGGGTTGTTTGTCTTTTTTCCCATATTTATTTCCCTTTTTATCCTTCGACAAACCTTTCTCTGTAACTCACAGAGATCCACCCAGGTACCCAGTGGGAAAATTCTTCACCTCAGTGGAAATCGGATTTTTTTCCTTGTATTCCTTCTTGTCTTGTCCTGTTTATGTTGTTCAATTTGTTTTGTTTTGATAATGGAACACCGCCGCAAGAAAATCGAGTGTTTTTGTGACGTGTTCAAATTGTTTCACACAATTCGAATGTTTGTTGCGCTTTTAGAATGTTTTGTTTACAATTATTCTCACTTGCTGGCCTCTGAGATTGATTGAGTGAAGTTTTTCTTAGGCTGTCCTTGGTCGATATGATGTAAAAGTTGGTTTGGCCAAGCCAGCCTAAAGATCAGCTTTTTTGGGCCGGCCCAATATCTATGTTATCCTAATTGCTTGGCGTTACTTTATTTCTTTATCATTTTTATGTTTACCTTTTATAGTGCATCATTGCAACAGACATCCATTGATTGGAGAGTGGATCAAATCTTTCCATGCTTTTCAAACAAGACGAGCCATCAAACCCACCAATAGCATACAACAAATTATGTAGCACTGCAACACCCAGACAGCTACGATTTGTTCCCATTTGTAGCCCACTGGACCATTGTTTGGTATTACCATTACATACTTCCACAGAGGCGAGATCTTGGCTTCCATCGAAACCACCCACAACATACAACTTGTCGTAAACAACGCCTATTCCAACTCTTGATCGTCTCATAGTCATTGGCTGAATAGAAAACCATCCAGCTGTTTTGGGGCAATAAACCTCACAATCTGAGTGGTATGAGAAGAGGCTTTGGCCACCAACAACAAATATCAAAGGCTCTGTGCCCTCTGAACACCTGTATTTTGTACGCTTCTTCTGTAAATATCGCCTCATTTCAGGCATCAAATGATACTTCATGGCTTCAATCAAAAGGTCTTTGCATTTAGAATCTTGTTTGATCAGTTCCTCAGGCTCAACAGTAAGCATCAAGAAATCTCTTCTTAAAAGGGGTAATCGTACACAATTCATAATGTCATATAAATGCTTCTTCCTGTTTGAACTGTCAGCTTTGATCCATCTCATAACAGCATTATAGGCATCCTCTTCTTCTCCAATCATCAATGTGTCACTCAACAAAAAAAACTTCATTCTTTCAAAAGACAAAGTCAAGAATTCTTCCATGCATACAATTTGCAAAAAGTTTTGCATCACATAGGTTGCAGTGTGGTTCACAAGTTGCTGACAACTATGATCTTCAGCAAACATGAGAATACCCAAAGCATTGCAAGGATCAAGCTGCTGTTGTAAAAAGCTACAACAGGCATCCGTTACAGTGTCTAATTGAAAAAGTTTAGATGATGGCAACAACCTCTGCACATTTTCATTAACGATTTCAATCTTGGAAGTATAAATAAAGTCAAGCAAAATCGAGATTGACATCGGGTCTAGTTCATACAACTCTACCATGTCTGCTGTCCCTTCTCTTAATCCAGATGTAAACATTGCTTGAAAGTAGCTACTGGCACTTGACAAGACAACTTTGTGCACAGGAAAGAGTTTTTCTCCCACTTTAATAGTGACATCACATAAAGTTCCAGTTTGGCGATATTTGTTTAGGTTTTTAAATGAGTTAGTTGGATGCAGTTGGCATTCAAAATTGTACAGAGGATTGCTCTCTATCTCGCCTTCTTTATGGCTATTTTCTGACATTTTCTATAAAAAGAAGCTGTGTGATAAGCTAAATCACTTTAATTCTGGGTGGAGATGAATAAATTGCTTTTCGATGTAGCCACCAGTCTGCCAGCAAGATTGAAACAAAGAAGCAAAGGCCTTCAATTACTAGTGCTTTTGTAAACAAAAAGAAGAAAATGGGGGACTCTACCGCAATCTCTACATACTGTCCTTTCCGCAACAATGGGTGGTTTTTGATAAAAAAGATGACCCACTTTACGTTTAAGTCTTAAGTTTAGGATAAGATCTTTTGTTTTGTTTTGAAGAAATACATAATTGGAATGGTTCTACATTAGAAAATTCAACCCATGTATGATAAACTTTTTGAAATACTCAATTTTATGTGTTTTGGAAAGGATGTCCTCTCTACAATGTTGGTTAGTTTATTTCATTGCAGCAGATTTATCCCACTCTCATCTCCTTACAAGATGAAAAACAAGTATTCTTACAAACTTGCAATTTGAAACTTGGTCAATTTAAATAAAAAACCACCCATTGTTGTGGAAAGGATATCATGTACAGATTTGGGTAGAATTGCCCAAATGTTGATTTTGAATGAATCAACAATATAATTTCTTTGATATTATAAAAAACGAACAGAAATCAAATAAAAGTAAATCAAATAAAAGTAAATCAAACTGATAAACATTCTGAAATGTCTTGATATATCTTCAGTAAAAAAAAATCCCCAACCAGGTCAAATGGTTGATATAACTATCAGTCGAGTCAACTTGATAAAAAATGGATCATTTTAAAAGCGAAAATCAATGATACTGCCTCGAAACACTAGCTTTTTTACTTGATTATTAAAAAATCATTAGTGTTCTTGTCACACAGCTTTTGAACAATCAAGCAAGAAAGTGCAAAAATCTTTAGTTGCAATTTTTGATAAAAATAACCAGAGGTTTTGAATTATTCTTTCACTAAACGATGTGAAATGTTTCTGCAAATATTTTAAGGTAAAATGAAGTGTTTCGCCCAGCAATTCTTCAGGAATCTCCAATAAGATGATAAAATACATTTTTGCTTGTAAGATGAAGTGCATGTTACAGAATTTTTAATTGTGTGTGCATTATAATATTGTGTGATATGCTATTCATTTGGGAGCATAAGATAATAAGCATTTGTCTAAAATCTAAACCATTGTTAATACCTTATTAAGAGGATTAATTTTTGCGGGGATTAATTTTACTAATTTTAAAAGTGTACTAATACTGTCTGGTCTGCACTCCACCTTAAAGTTATTAAATTATTACCACGACTATAATTAAAAAGTTAATTATCTCATTGATTACCATTTTGGGAAATTTTAAACCTACTTGTTTACCTAATAAATTATCCAGCCATACTTACCATAAGGAAGGTTACCCTTGTATGGACATGCTCCTATTATTCCCCCCTTCTAAAAAATTACAGTCTTTATCAATCTTAATGAAACTTGGTACACTTAGGCGATACAAATTTAATTTATTGTTCTACAGGCAGATAGTCAAAGTTTAAATGGGTCGGTCGGGCGGTAAAATAAAAATAATGTTATTCTTAGTCTAGGGTTGGGAAGGAACTGAAAATCATATCCAACATTTATTTAAAGATCGAAAAAATTTCTCCAAATTTGATTTAAATAAGATACAAAGTGCAAATACTCAAATGCTTACATTGGTTTTAATATGGAATAAATTTTCAGACTGTCAACTTTTTACAAATTCTATTTTTATGGTAACAGGGAAAATTTGATATTTTCATTTTTTCGTTTCTAGCAAAAACAGGTTAGGTCCGGCCTGTAGAACTTTAGCTGTTCTTATTAAAAGATAATAATTATTAATTTTTAAAAAGTTTTATTTTTGATAAAATTAAGTAAAAAAGTAAAACACAGACAAGTGTGGAGAAAAAATTGGGATGACAAAGGTTTCCCATAAAGAAATAAGCTCATGGAGCTGTATCACTTTTTAACACTATCAAAGTTATTTATTTGACTAATGATCAATGATAAAATTGAGGCAAAATATTTTTTCAAACACTCTAACTTGCATTTGTGAAGTTTTGAATTGTCTTTTTAATTACTTTCCTAAGTAATTTGATCTACAGATTTTTGTTATGTTTTGATTTATAATTGATTTACATGTTTCAATCTGTACACATGAGATTCAATTTGATGACCAGAATTTTATGAGGAAAACAAAGGAAATAAAGTGAAAAGTATGGCAGAGTACCTTAAGGGAAGAAATTTTTGCAGGAAGAAATTTTTGCGGCATTTAATTTCACGGAATTTAATTACGCAGGTTTGGGTGTCAATCAAAAAATTAAATTCCGCAAAACACAAATATTCTCACAATTAAAAAAATCACCCTTATTAAAATTGGTCTTTTTAGGGCAAAATAGGGCTTTTCATGGACAAAAAGCCCCTCAAATGTGGAATTAAATTCTGCGAAACTCGCGAATTTTGAGCCTTGAACCGCGAAATTAAATGCCACAAAAATTTCTTCCCTTAAGGTAATGCAAAGTATCACCCCTTGATGGTACCCTTGGTTGTAAAGCAGCGAGGCGCTAGAAATTCCACTTCCACCTAAAACACATGTCACAGGCGGCGTTACATGATTTAGGTACCCTATTGGTTACGAAATAGCATCTACAGGTTATTAAGGAAACTAGCGTCTTTTTGAGTGTTAAAAAATTACTTTTTCGCTGTTGTTTTACACCTCTTTAACACGCAGGAGCAAGCGCGGCCCATTGGCTCCGGGTCTGTGACTCGTGATTTGTGGCCGATTGTAGATCTTAAAGGACCAATTGAAAAACGAGTACAGGATCATGTGACAGTGTTCAAGCGCCAGATTTCAGATCATGGCAGAAATCGTCGAGATCTCGGGGGCAGAAGCGTACCTTCTCCAAGGACAGGGGCAGAAAAACTTGTTCATGCACTTCCAGGGGCAGAGCAATGCTTTGCCAGGGGCACTATCATCTAACTTCCAGGAGT
>JAUJPO010049906.1:0-10194 GCA_032270745.1 Tiaropsis multicirrata
CCTATTCTGAACCAACCAAAGGACTGAGCTGGTTCTAAATGCTTAAAATTATTGTAGGACAACCCATTGCAGTGCTTATGAGGGTTAAGAGTCTTTGCAGTGGGGCAAAACCTAAAGATTTTAGCTATAAAAGGGTAAAACGTAATTTTTTAAAGTCTTGAATTACAGGTTGGGATTTCCGTCCCCCCAAAGGTGGCCCAAGATTGCACGAGCCATATGCTCGAGGACTTTTAAGTTTTTAATTCAGAGTCAGAACAAGTCAGATTGAAGATTGGCTTTTTTATCTGAAAAAAAATTAAGATTGTGAATAATATGTTTCCGAATAACCCAACCCATTTTGTCCCAAAAAAATTATTATACAGCGATGATATATAAAAAAAGGACAGAGAAGCAAATTGGGTTACTGATACTGGTGACAAACCTTAGAATCTGATGTCTGACATGAAGGAACAGATTGATACATAAATCGTTGATGACCGACTCTTTCAGACTTTGACTGTTTGAACTTTTTTCACGACCGATTTTATGAAATGTTGAAATTACTTGAAGGAAAGGAAATTCGAAGGAAAGTTTTTCTACCATCTTTGATGTTTACCTCAAAATCAAAACATTACCAAATTATATATGCTCTGAACAAGTTTTTTCGGAAATTATCACAGACTTTCAAAATATCATACAAAGCTTAAAGCATTTTCAATAATCTGTCAAAATCAACAATAATACTTGTTCTGAACCGCTGACCGAAATTTCGGATTTTGAAGTTGATTGAATAAATAATACAAAATGGTATCCTAGTTGTGAGAAATTGTTATCAATCGAAAATCGGCTTTCAGGTGCAAGCACTTCCCATCCCATGTTCCCATGCCATCTAACCAAGCAAGGTAATTGTACATTCCTTATGTAAGTTTTCCTGAGATTTATCATAAGTTTTCGAAATTGAATTAATCATAAGCATAAGACTAGGCAATTGATCGGGTTAATAGGCCAGATACCAAGTAAAAAGCAAGAAAGTTGGTTGGTTCTTTTAAAATTAATTCCGTTTATGCCCGTTTAATCGAACTAATTGAACAGAATTTTTATTCAAACTTTGCCAAACTTAATCAAACTTTGTTCGTTGGTTAGAGTTTAATTAAGTTTGATAGTTGGACTCTCACAATTTTAGCTCCAATTTGAGTTCGATTAGTTTGATTACAGTAAAACGACCATGCCGATTCACCGGACGTTCCAGTGTAGTTTGTCCGGTGCGCAAATAATTAGAAAAATCACCGGACAGAAGTCCGGTGTACTTATTGCACTGGACATTTTTCCCGTGGCACTCTCCGATGTCCGTTGCAGCGGGCGAGGGCCTTTTCTTAATGTTCCGCCATTCCGCCCAGTTCGGTGTAGTCCGGTGCACACTTTTGAAAATTAATGAAAAAAATCACCGGACACGGGAAAAACTACACCGGATTGTCCGGTGAATTGGCAGGGTCGTTCAGGGATACCTGGCAAAAAGGACTCTCCGTGTCGCCCGTACATGTGCAGGCGTGTACGGGTTGTACGGGTGTTATGTTTATGTTGTACGGGTGTTATGTTTTTGCCGCCCGTACATGTATACATGCTGTACGGGCTGTACGGGTGTTATGTCGATTTTGGTCGACTCGCCCGTACAGCCCGTACAGATGTACGGGTTGTAGGGGCAACACAGAGGGTCCTCTTGGCAATATCTCCTAATTTTTTAACGGCATTTGGCCGTTAAGGGGGGGAGGGGGTCGACCAGATGCCGTTAAGGAAAGGTCGAAAATATCCTTTAATGAAAAATGGGTTAATAACCTTGATAATGAAGAAAACAATATCACTCTTCGTTCCTTTGCAATCGTCAATTGAAGATGAGAGTTTGATTTCCAAAGAGAAAAAGTTTTCCAATGTATAATTTGTATAATTATCAATGTTTACATGTAAAATCAAAAGACCATAAGGAATTCAAACTTTATTTATTTTATAAGAACACGAGAAAGTTCTAAATTTTAAGTCTCAATGACTAATTTCGAGGGAATCGGCAAACTATTTTTCAATTTTAACTTCAAAGTTCTACCTTGGGGAGCGTTTATTCATCAGCCAGTTCCCAGCAGACAAACAACGTTATTCCAACATTATTTCAATGTCCAATTAACATTCTGACGTTGAAATAACGGTGTTTGGACGTTAAAACAACGTTCCATATCTGTTGGGTTTTGCTAACAGCATGAAAATCAAACGTACAATCTATTTTAACCAAGGTAATGCTATACATACCAATTTCACAAACACGGTTGGACTCCCAAACGCCCACTAAGGGAAATATTTAAGATTCAAATCCCTTTTGAAAAACATAGAATTAGACATTTCGATATAAGTATGTATCTTGATACATATTGATCGAACTTTAGTTGTCACTGTCATCAAATTTTCAAACTAAGAACGCCTACCGCATAGTATCTTCAGTGCAAAAAAATACAATTTTGATATATCCCATTAGAATTTATGTCTCTTTGAATATCCTCACCAAAAGAAATTTCTACCCGGTCACTTATTTGAGGCAGGTGTGTTGGTAGATTCTTTTGAGATGATGCGTGTTTGTTGTTGTTGTGAAATTAGCACTGTTGAGTTGTGGAATTATAAAAAAATTTGGTGGTCATCTTTGGATTAATGGAATTTCTGATCTAGACGTCTGTTTGAATTCGTATTAGGTGATCTCCAGTATGACAAGGCAGGGTCAAAATGCTTGCATCGTTACAAATGATTGTTAGGAGAACGATAGAAGCTTGTCGGGTAAAAGTTTCATGGCAATAGCTGTTTTGGTTGCAAAGGTACAGTATCATTTAGTCAAAAAACACTGTTTTTCGTTGCAAATTATGGGCTTTTACAGTATTGTTTTTTCACAGAACGCGTGGGCCTGTGCGTTGTCTGAAAAAAAGTTGCAGATATGCGCGGGAAAAACAACTTATCTCAAAATTTACACAACAAATGAGGTTTTGGACAATTATTTCTACTTGCCCTAAGCTATAACTATTAAAATATTATCTTTGGCGTAAATTTTCATGGAATCCATACTGGCCATACATTGCAAATATACAAGTCAAGTGGATTGAATTGAATGAAAAATAAATAAACTGTCACTAGATCATTAAAGTGGACCAATCAGTGCAATGAATTTATCAATATATTTTGTAAAACTAAGAGTACATAAATCGTGATTGTAAGTTTGTGAAATTGAACAAAAAAGTCACAAATTTCGTGAGGTTTCTTCGGCTGAAGTAAACAAATTTAAAATGAGATCATAAATCATAGATGTTTTGGTAAGATAGGTCAAACAGTCAATATTTATTCGTCTTTGTCTTACCCCAGGGGGTACTAAGGTTGAGGAAAAAGGAACATTAGGAGACTTTTTGAAAAATGTTGTCTGAAATTTGCAAAAAAGCAACCACTTAGAGAGACTTTTTGGTAAATTTTAGTTTACCCCTGGAAAAGGCTTTTTAAAACGCAGATTTCAATTTCCCAAGCCCCTTTTGTAATACTTTAAAGTGTGTTAAAAGTTATTTTGGTAACTAAGGAAGCCCCACCATGGTTGTGGCTGACGGGCAATAATTTTTGAAATTTTTAAGTGCTTTACTTTGGCTAAAATGAGATCTAAATTTCATAATTAACTAATATTGAAAACATTTTTCAAAATCCAGAAATTTCACCATCGACTGGCATAATAGGATTTCAAACCAAAAAGATATATCGTACGTCTCCAAAAGAAAGCAGATTCTTTCCTTTTTTGAACTAAAGTGGAAGGAGACCCTAACCTCCTGTGTCTTTCCAGCCTTGTATAACGTGATGGGAAGTCAAGCTCGTGTTAGTCAGTATGATTTAGGGAGAGGAGAGAATATTTTGAAAAGCAAGGCCTTATAAATATGCTTAGACTAGTTTAAAATTGGAGTTTCATTTTAAATGGGTGAACTAAAGATTATGTTTTGTGCAGTTTATGAAGAGTCAGTGTCAGCGTTAGTCATACCCGAGTGAGAAAAAAAAATTTATATACTATATCGATCCCAAAATATTTTTAAAAATTCTTAGAATTACCAGAATATTGTTAGATTTTGGTTCAAATTCCAGCCTCGGTAGGCAGTCTCAAATTTGGAGCAGCTAGTGCTTGGATACACAGTCATGGAAAAGTTTTTTTCTGTAAATAAAAGAGAAAATAATTAAATTTTTTGTAAATAATTGAGAAATTATAAGCAGCAACCTCAAGACGTGTGGGTGGTCGACCATGGTCGAACAGCAGAGGAGTTAATTCCCCTTCCCTAATTGAGAAAAATTTCGGAAAATTCGATATATTAAACAATAATAATAAAAGCATCAGTCAGCCCAGTTGGGTTCAACAGAAGAAAAGTCTGAGAATTGTAAATCCGTATAACCCGTACTTATCAAGAATGTGCTAAGTTTCACTCAGACGAAAGGAAGATTTTGACACTAAAATTTAGCTACAACAATGAAAAAATACTTGTGCATATATATAAAGAATTCTTTTTAGATTTGTTGCACTAGTTAAATTGCAAATTAATGATGGTCAGGCTTAATTCTAGAAAATCTAATCGTTTTGGTCAAAATAATATATGACTTTAATTTGTTGATGAAATTTTTTTGATTATTCCTCTCCTTATAAGGGCTATTTGAAAGTTGTCGTCAAAATTATAAAAAACATTGGTCAAACTCTTGATTGGTATAATATTTTAAACTGTGAACAATATGAAAAAAAAAAAAAAAATACAAACTAGTAATTATATACTAGCTGTCAAGGCAGCGTTGCATGCCGCTGGCGAGACATAGAAGCCCTGCGGGCCTAAATGTTGCTACAACAACATGACTTTATTCTCTTTAATACTGTTTAATATCAAGATACGGTAAACTTGTTAACAAATTAATCTTTTATCTATATAGCTAGTATTTAGAGGGTTTTTGGTGGCATCACTGGGTCATATTGCTCCAAAAATTACTTAATTTTGGATGTTGTTATGTTCCTCGCCCATTGTATTCCCTCAAAAATTTCTGTTCCAGTGAGGCGTCGAAAATACAAACAGTAATTATATATACCTTACATTTTTATTTTTGACACGCATCCTTGGCTTTTTATGTTTGACTCAGCAATTACTTTTTGGGTATTTTTTTATTTAGATATCATGACTCAACTTTTTGTTGTAAGCAGAATGATATGATATAAAAAAGAAACTACACAGCAAAAATTAATACACTCTTAGATAGATATGAGGATACACATAAGTCGTGTTTTGATATTCTTATTATTTGTGATATGGATTGGGGGAATGTTATATTTTTTCACAAGTAGCTCAAATGCTCCACCTCCACTATCAGCAGAAGAGCAAGCAAAGCTTATTTTACTTGGAAAAGCTGCCAGGGACCGTGACCACAAAGAACATAAAGAACACCATAATATTGGACATGAACAACGGGAAGAACCTCAACAGCGTGATGAGAAAAAATTCAATGCCAAGGGAAACATTTTTATTGCTAAAGACCCTAAAATGAGAGATAAGAGTAACAGAGATAAGCGATCTTTAAAAGATTTTGACTGGCATGGATATGTTCAGCGAGGTGCCCTGAAACCTGGTGAAGATAAGAATGCTAGAAATGCTTATAATCAAGAAGCTAGTGAAAAATTAGCTTGGGATCGGCGCATTCCTGATGTCCGAGATGGAAAGTAGGTGATATCAATTTGTATAGATCTAATGTCTCTTTACATAGCATTATTTGCATTTACTTTTATATTAATTTTCCTACTAAATTACCTTAAGGCAAGAAATAATTGCAGGAAGAAATTTTTGCAGCATTTAATTTTGTGGTTTTGGGTGCCAACTGCGAAATTAAATGCAGCGAAACACTCAAAAATGGCTGAACCACGAAATTAAATGCCGTGAAATTCGATTTTTTGTTCTCTTTATTTTTATTTTATATAGTTGTACCATTTTAATGCCAACAATCTCATATTTTGTTGCAAATTAAGCATTTTTGCGGTGAATATAGAGCGAATAAACACGTTGGAAAATCATTTTCCAGCAAAACAAATTCTTTTTTACTGCTCATCCACAAAAGGCTTTTTAAACCTGCAATTTCCAAATTTTAGTTGCATTAAAGAACATATATACAATTTAATTGTTATATTGCTTTGGACAATATATTATTATTGTACCTTTATATTTTTCAGGTGCCGCAGTAAGCATTATGACACTGATTTACCAACAACTACGATTATTATTTGCTTTCACAATGAAGGGAGAGCAGCTCTCTTACGAACAGTTGTTAGGTATATATATTTACACTAAATTAATCTATTTTTTCATCATTAAAAACTGCATCTTTTTTTTATCTATAAAAAAATCTTAAAAATATATATAATAAAATAATAAAATAATAATTATTTTCTTCCTTTTTTTACCTTCTTCCTTTTTTTACCTTCTAGTGCCTTGAATCGATCTCCAGACCATCTTTTAAAAGAAATCATTTTGGTGGATGATTATAGTGATAATGGTAAGAACTGTCATCTTTCTTTTAGACCTTAATTCATGTTTCATGTTTATATGTATAAACTAGAGAATGCCTTGTGCCTAGTGCATATAAGTTTATAATAAGACTGTTTCTGTCCTCTTTTTGTAGGACATACTTCTTCATGATTTGAGACTCACACACATTTCTTAAATATAAAGTTTTTACAAAATATCGAAATTCTCCCTTTACAATTATAGCTGCTGATGGCAAAGAACTTGAAACCATACCCAAAGTCATAGTCCTCAGAAACGACAAAAGAGAGGGTCTCATTCGATCAAGGGTTAAAGGAGCAGACATTGCAAAAGGAGACGTCCTAACTTTCTTGGATAGTCATTGCGAAGAAAATGAAATGTGGTTAGAACCTTTATTGCAAGCAATCAAAGATGTAAGAAGTTTCACACACAATAATCTCTGGTCTATACAATCGCTGATTATTTTTTCCGTTTTCTCTCCCATGACATTCTTATTTCTGTCCATATTCTCAAGGAATCCCTTCAATTGTTTGAATAAGAGTATGTGATAGTATGTATGCTTTCTGTTAATTTTAAAAGTGAAATGAAAGTGAATTCCTCAACTTAGTCATAGACTCGTTGCCTGCCTCCTGGTTACAACAATAGTTCAATCTTTTACTAAGTTTAAAATCTAGATGACATAGTTGTCTTTATTCATTTATCTTTTAGAATCGAAAAGCTGTTGTAGCACCTATTATAGATGTTATTGCTCATGAAACCTTCGAATATCTCAGTTCGTCATCTGAACTAAGGGGCGGTTTTGGTTGGAATCTCAATTTCAAATGGGATTTCTTACCACCGAAGTATTTAGAAGAGCATAGAAGAGACCGTACTGCACCTATCAAGTATTAAACTTTATTGTTTTTATGATGGCTTTGATTGACATCAACTGTAAACCTTTAAAATCATTACACTTTAATATGTGCATTACCAAGGAAGGTCATTAATTTTCTAAAGAACACAACATTAATGACGGTTATATCAAAATAAACCAATCTTTTTTGGACCTACCTGGAGGTCCTATAAATAGATACCCTTTGTCCGTCCGTTCGTTCGTTCGTTACCAGCTTTTGGCTCATGAATATTTTCTGATTTTTTGCAAAGATAGGTAGCTTTATTTTTGAGAAAAAGTTTTTTGCGGCCGGTTTTAGCTAAAAACGTGGTTTTTGGGGTTTTCTTAAAGTTGGTTCATTAGTTTTTTCTGATTTTTTGCACAAAGATGGTCATCTGGATACCCTAACCTAACATATAATTGAACCCAACTTTTGAGGAAAAATTTTTCGCGGTCGATTTTTGGCCAAAAACGGCCTGAAAAAGAGGTTTTTGGGGATTTTCTTGAATTTGGTTCATTAGCTTTTTTTTATCTTTGGCATGTAACTAAAATATCATGTGGGTAAAAAAAGACTTAAAATACTATTCTTTCCCATATTTGAGACAAGGGGTCTTTTGATATGAGAGGTGTTATAGTTTTTAAGGATGTAATCTAAGACACGCACATTTATCAGACAGACAAAGGTGCTCTTTCCCTGTATAATGGCTGTTATTGGCCTATTAATTGAGCTGTGTTCATTCATTCGTTCGTTCATTCTTATGACCTTTAAGGGTTAATTTCATTTTATAACCTGGTAGGTCCATCAAAGTATCACTTATTTTATTAGTTTGAATTTTGTTTAATCAAGGTCTCCTGCCATCGCTGGTGGATTGTTTTCAATTGATAAAAAATGGTTTGAAACACTTGGAAAATATGACAATCAAATGGATGTTTGGGGTGGAGAAAACCTAGGTATGTTTATTTGACTTTTTTTAGCTTTCTCAAGGATAATCTTGTTAATTTTCATGTTTTCTGGTAAGGTCAAAAGTTGGTTGGTTGAGAGATCTTGGGTATGTGCAGTCCAAACCCCTCAAACCCAACTCTTAGAGAGACTTTTTGGTATTTTTTGTGTCCGATTTCTTAAATTTGATACCATAAATTTTGAGAATTTGACCCTTAAAGAGACGCTTTGGCTAATTCTTTTTTAAAAAACGTCTTAGAGAGACGTGGAAAGGTTGATAAACGGGTAATCGTTCAGTAATTCTTCTTTTTAGAAATTTCATTCCGCGCCTGGCAATGTGGCGGTGAAATGCACATCTTGCCTTGCTCACGTGTTGGTCACGTGTTCAGGGAGCGCCATCCATACAAATTCCCTGGTGGTAGTATGAATGTCTTTCAAAAGTCAGTACCCAAAGCAAAATTACCATTTTATATTTTCTAAACGTTGATTGTCTTAAATAATTTTTTTTTTAATATTTTTTGTTGGCCTTTTCTTTCAGCAGCTGGAAATTACCTTAGTTTCTAATACAGCTTATCATTCAGTAAAAAGTTTCATAAAATTTTGTCTCTTTATTCAAGCTAATTTTAGAAGCTTTTTACTAAAAAACAACGTTGTCTCGAATTATTATTTCCCTTTTATTCAGGAATACACGTCGAGCTGCTGAAGTATGGATGGATGATTATAAACGTTTCTACTTTGGTGCTGTCCCTTCAGCTAGATACGCTCTTTTTGGAGAGTAAGATATATATTTTTCTTGTTACGTCAATGTTTTATGAGATATCTTCTTTGTTTAAGATTTGTACTAGTCCCTTACAAAACATTCTAATGACATTACTTCTATTTAACTTTTTAAAACTCGTATTGATTCTTTTTTAGTTTGTATATAAAACAATAAAATTGACTACTTTGATTTAACTGATCTTCAAAAAAGGAATTTCATCATGATCTTTATTTTTATTTTTGAAATAACAATTCAACTTTCTTTTTCAGCATTCACGAAAGACTGGAGCTTCGTAGCAAATTAGGATGTAAAAATTTCAAATGGTTCTTGAATAATGTTTATCCAGAACTAAAGTAAGTGCTTTTAATACGGCTGGCTGATTTCTTAACCCGTCATTTTGTTTAATTTTTGTTGATTCAACCACTTTCGATGATTTCGCCTTGACGTTTTAATTTTATCGAATGACTCGCTTGTTCAAAAAGTAAAATAGTCATAGTCATTAAAAAAAATAGTAAAATAGTCATAGTCATTAAACTCGTGAATCATTTTGTTCGCAGTTAAGATAAGTTGTTTAAGTTAAGATAAGTTGTTTAAGTTAAAATAAATTGGCTACTGCCAGAAACGACATGGTATTTGTATATGGCATAGGGTACACTTTTAACTTACAAGAGTAAAACACATAAGAATGTCTTTAAATGATTTAAATCAGATTCAAAATCATTAAGTAAATTGTTAACATTTAGAAAATATATACAAAACGACTTCCTTTTTTAAGAGTACCAGATGATGACGTCATAAAGTACGGTAGCTTGAAAAATAATGGTGAGAATTGTATGGATACTATGGGTCATCAAATTAATGAAGGTGTTGGAATATTTAGTTGTCATGGTCAAGGAGGAAATCAGGTTAGATACTCCATTTTGCTGAGTTTCAACAATTCAATTTTTTGCCATTATGGAAATGTACCATAGTGTCCTAGTGGGTTGGTTCCCCCTCTTGAAAAAAGCAAAAAAACTCTTAAAATAAAATAAAAGGAGAATTTTCTTTTTATTGAACAACATTTTTACTGAACAAGATTTTCTTT
>JAUJPO010049906.1:10204-29945 GCA_032270745.1 Tiaropsis multicirrata
AATCACCACTTTTTCCTTGGCCCCCCCCCCCCCCCCCGTTGCATTTATTGGACATATTCCCCCCCCCCTCAAATTTCAAAAAGTTTTTCCCCCCTCTGGGGGGAGGGGGGGGAGGACACTAGGTGTACCGAAATGAACCAAAGACCATTTTGACAGTGACAATGGTGTTCTAAATGTACATTACCCCGTGATTGATAGATAATAGATGATTAATTATAATGACCAATCATCATTATATTTAGGTGGGAAAATTCCTTATTTTAACTTGACCCAAACAAATTTAATATGTATATTGATTGCTATTTTATTTTCTCGTGGTCTCTTCCCAGGAGACAAGAAACGCCATTTCAATGAAACAACGTTGTTTGGACGTCAAAACAACTTTTTGTGCCTGCTTGGGTTGGGACTCTAAAACCGGGTAGACTGGGTAAAATTTATATAGCCTTTTCTTTTAAAAGTCATCCTTTTTCTATAGTACCCCCTATAAAAGTGATTTTTAAAATGTGTTCAAAAAAATAAATCTGATTACACTATCTGATAGTTTGGGCCATTCTGACGGACCGAGTGTTGACAAATTTGACAAAAAATGACCCCATTTTGAAGATTTACAATCTCAGCTCTATAAAAAAACTATGATAAAACTGATGGATCTATTGATTTAAAAATATTTTCTTCTAGGATTGGTCTTGGACGAAGTCTGATCAAATCAAACACGAAGAGATTTGCTTGACGGCAATGGGTAGTGATGAACATAGTGCTGTACTCATGAGAAAGTGTAATAAAAGCGATCGTTTCCAGGTAAAAGCTCACACAGATAATACTTAACTTTATACATCTTCCATCGAACTACACACTTCTTTTTAATTCATCTTCCAATTTGAGACCAAGTCGTTCTTTACTACAAAAAATCACTTGAATAAAAGAGAATTTTTCTCTCGATGCTTCGTTTTCCAAATAACTCGTTTAAGAGTCTCAAATTGGCAGGTCTACAACCTCTTGTACCGATTTTTAAAATTATTTTCTTTAAAGAAATGGAGATACGAGGAGGATACTCGAGCCATTGTCAACACTGGATCAAATTTATGTTTGGATAATTATAAAATGGGAAAAGATGTAGTCACCAATAAATGTTTAGGCCAAGATACACAACTGTGGACGGTGGATATGGCAAATAGTTAATAGTATTCAAATTCTTCAAATTTTTTTCACGGAAATTTTCATAAAAAAAACGATATACGTGTTCTCGTGGTATAGGCTTATGTTTAAAATTATTTTTATCTCCAATTTCTATTTTTTGTATAAAATAAACACTTTTCAAAAAGATAAATTTTCAGCAAGGTTCAACAAGCATGGAATGTTTTCAGTCGACATGATGTTGAGAATTCTTTACCGTCTTTTTTCATCTTCAAAATCTAAAGGTACACAGCATTTACCTTAGGTGCTGCAGCCAAAAAAATACAGAAATCTGTCATGAATTTTGTTTTTCAGTTAAAGTTATAACTTTTACTGTTTTAGGGTGTAGCAATTTTTATAAAATTCTATTTGGATACTGAAGAATTATTATTTTGTTTTTTGAAAATAATAATTATTTTGTATATATACCCAGCGAGCTGTTATCAGATAGAGTTACATCTTTTCTCAGCTATGTCAGCATCTATTCAAATTCCTATTGTATTAAGTGATTAATGGTCGTAAAAACAGTTTCTCAAAACCTGATGCGTGGAAAAAAGTTGCTTCGTAAGAGTATGTTTACACTAGAGGTTTTTTCAATTTAACATACAGTGGAATCTCTCTATATCGAACTCCCAAGGGACCAAAAATTTTGTTCGAAATAGAGAAAGTTCGAGATAAAGAAAGTAAAGAGAGCCCACAAATGTTCAAGGGACCGAGATCTCTGTTCGAGATAGAGAGAAATTCGAGATAGAGGGTAGTCGAGATAGAGAGATTCCACTGTAATTCATTCTTTTTTTAACCAATGCTAATCACGATCTGAAATTTTGACGAGTAATTCTTCATAATATTATCTGTTTCCATTCTGAAAATCGCAAGTTGAACGTGAATAAAAAAGGAATGAATGACTAATTTTGAAAAAACTCTTAACCTGAATAAACATCTATCTTAATGCATTTTGCACGATGAGTAAATATTTGATAGATGCTGATTTGAAACTATATTAATCTTATTTCAAAACAAGGGACCGAAATGCTCTAAAATTGGATTTGAAAATCATCAAATTATGTTCATAACTTTCCCGAGTTTAAAAGATTCTAATCAGGCGTGACAAAAAATGCAATTGAATCAAGACAAGAACAAAAAAGTACTTCATTGTAGTTTTCGCACGCTTTTGCATAAATTTCCACTGGATTTAAGGTACCTTTGCATCATTTTTGAGGAAAAGATCAAATGGAATTCTATCCGATAACAGTCCACTGATATACCACCTGTATTTTGGGTCATAGGGAATTAAAGTTTAAATTCTTCGCAGCTTTTTAGTTTCGTTAATATTAGTTGTACAACGCCTTCGATCCTTATAGAATAACCCAAATGCTGCAATATTTATGTGGAATACTAAAAAGTTCAATTTTTTTGAGATTTTTAGGAGTTTTTATTTTTATTCTCTTGTTGCATAAATGACTTCTTCGCAAAAAAAATCCATCCTTTTTACTGTGTCATCCCTTACAACGAAGGTTTATAAGGGCTGTTCTAGAAACAAATTATACAGGGGGTGGGTGAAGAATATAAGCTTTTCCCCTGACATTTTATACATTTGTAACCCCTGACAACCCGAAAGAAACAACTCCTTAAAAAAAAGGTATTTTGGTCAACAGTTAGTTTCCTTTTGGTTTCCTTTAACCGCAAAATTAGAAATTCAAATTTGAAATCTGAAATTTTTGGACTTTTTTTGTGGAAATGGCGATTCTATTAAAAATTTTAAAGTGAGCGAAAATTTATAATTTCAAAAAGTCACGAAAGGACAATAGTCTTTTTTTTCTTAGGTTTTTGAGGATAGAAAACTGTTCTGTTAGGTTTTATACTGTATTTGATGTTTTATGAGAAAATGTTTGTATTTACAGGAGCGAAAGAATTATGTTATGTGTGTGTCTAAACCCAGTAAACACGAGGCGTTGTTTGGACATCCATGTTACGTTTATTGGTGTTTTAAAAGATGTCGTTTGGACGCGTCAAAATGACGTTACGTGCTTACTGGGAAAGTTCACCGTTTAGAATAAAAAAATCTGATTTACGTCTGTTACGTAGCTTAAGGATCTGAGGCTTCGATTACTGTTAGCGGATTTCAGGTTAGGATACAGGAGAGAGAGGCTCTATTCAATGGAGGAGTGTGCATTATAGTTGTCATGTTACCTTTTATATGGAAACTAATTACTCTCCTTGGATAACTAAACCTTCCTATCATGTACCCGATTCTCAATTTGCATATTCTTGTAGCAGATTTCAATTTGTTTTTATATGGCTTAAAATAAAGATCGGAGAATTTATGGCTGGTGAACGGCTTGCAACAGCCTGTGTGTGGTAAGGTTTCTTTTACTTTTTCAATTTTAAAACGATTTTGCTTTCGCATTACCAGATTTTGGTATAATAGGAGTTCCTTTTCGGTTTTCATTAATGGAGTTGGATTAGTTGGGTTATCATTATCGTTCCGAGTTCTTTTCTTGAACTCGTAACTTCCGCTGATGTATTTAGTGAAAGATTCTTGTTATCTTTTGAAGAAAAAGTATTCACAACACGATGGTTTCGACGTCCTCTGTATCTTCTTCAAATGTCTCATTCAATCTCCCTCCATTATCTGATGAAGTAGCTTTCTTCTCATCCTTCCTAAGGTTCGATTTACTGGAACGGCTTGGGACAGGTGGTTTCACTTTCGTTTCCGGAACAGATTGCTCCGGTTTCTTTTCTTCTGATTTGGCTGGTGGTTTAGGTGTACTGATTATTGTTTGCGGTTTCTTCGGTGGTTGAGTGGAGCCGGTCGGCTGTGGTTTCTTAGCAAAGGAATTGATAGCTTTGGCCGCATTCTTCATAGTTCTATGTACTTTGGGAGGAGATGTTGTCACTATACTGTGCTTGCTGGATCCCCTACTACCGTTACTTGAGGCCCCACGGGGTGGTTCCTCCTTCCACCCGTGGGCGTCAGCCACAAACCATTCAGTATCCTCATCGCCGTCACCTTCTTGTTGCTCATACTGCATCAATTCATCTAGTTGTATTCCAATCTCTGAATCAATATCATTGATCTTATTATTCCTTCGTAACAGTTTTAACACGAGTCGCATTTGTGCTTCGACGATGCCCATTTTTGCATTCATTCGTTCAGTTTCTCGTCGTAGCTCGCCTTTCAACTCGCTCATGCCGCTCAGGACGTCTAAATTGCTTCGTTGGTTGACATTGGATTCGATGCTGAAGCGGCCGCTTCCTGAATAATCGACCGCTCCTCCCTCATTAATGAACATGGAGTCAGAAAAGCTTTGACCTTTAGCTATGCCCCCTCGTTCCTTTTCTTTGTCTTTAAACGAAAGCTCTGTACTGATAACTTCTCCAGATTTGGTGACGGTTTCAAGCTGAAATGGAAAGATAGAAGGTTTTCTAATGACGTCATTTGTAAAGGTTTATGTTTTGATGCGTCACCTGTTGCAAAAAGGTTGTCACTAAAATCAGTTAATATGTGGAAACCAGAATTACATAAAAGAAACAAAAAGTAAATCGGTGCTAGTACATGGGAGCAACCTTACTGAAATTCAACTTTTTTCAACAGACTTTAGGCAAATCTAAGTTCGCGAAATGAGGATTTGTGACTGGTCTGGCGAGCCGCCAACGTTTTCTAATACTGAGTTAAACGATTTTAGCGTCCGTTTAAGGAAAGTAGAAACAATAAATTTATATTGCTGAGTTATAAAGCCATCAACGGCGGTTAGAGAAAAACGGCGGCGAGAAATCTTTTGAAGAATAACTACCGTAAAATATTCCGGGTGGAAAAATATCGCGCGGCTTATAATATTTATTGCATTAGGCAAGACCAATTTAATTTTAATTAGTTGTTTTACGGGCCCGACCGACCCATGTTTTTGGAAAAGTGAAATTTATAAAATGGAAAGTGAAAGTCACTAAAAAATTTGATTTCATGGTTTTCTTTAATTCATGAAAAGAAATAAGAAAATACCATTTAAATTTGTTGACACATTTTCATGACAAACTTTCATTCAATTCTAGCTTTATTTTAAACAAATTTGCCTCAAAGAACAAATTAAGTGTAAAACCAATTCTTAAAAAAAAAGAATTTTATTTTTATTTTTTTGTAGACCGACCGACCCATATTTTGAAACTGCTTCGCCCGTAAAACAAAAAATCAACTTGGACTCGCCTTAGAGGTTTTATCGATACTACCGAGTTAACGAATTCAATAGGAATCAAATGAATCTAGTTTAAATAATATTGCTTGATAAGAAAATAAAAATGACCTGTCGAGTGATATCAAAAGCCAGCTGCAAATCATATTTGATCTTATCGTTTTCTTCTGGATACAATGACAGTGCTTCTTTGACTGAGTCACACATGATGCAATGGATAGCTCCATACGAACATGCTTTTACATCATACACAGAATGTGTTGTATGATCATCCGTCAGACGTTTGCCAAACGAATCTTTAGGTCCTATGTGTTAAAGGATTTTAAGTTTTTTTTAATTCTACTTTCTTCCTCATTGGATTGTGCTTTTCCAAGTAGAATCCGTTCCCCCATAAGATATAATATAACATATCCAGGTGGTTCGAAATTTTCAATATCTTAGGACATCAATGAGGTTTGAAGACCAAGGATATCCAAGGGGCTTGGTGTTAAGAAAAGTTGAGGAGAGGGGGGTTTGGTTCGGAATATTTCTGGAAACGCCATTTAGGTGAAACCTTTCGAAAACTACAATCTCAATTGTGAATTATTACCCAACAGGAGGCAAGGGACGTTGTCGCGATGTCGAAACAGTGTCATTTTAACGCCAGAACGTCATTTGGACTTTTAAAGAACGTTGAATAACATCACGTGTCTGTTGGGGTACTTACCAATTAATCCTGTTAAATCACCACCACTATAAACCTCCAATGAACCATTAGCTACAAAATACACAGTATTCACTTCTTCACCAGTAGTAATCAGCTTATCACCAGGAGCTGTTCTAATTGTCCAGAAATAGCGGGATAACGCCCTCAATGCAGGTTCGGTCAGATGTTGGAAAGCTGAATTATTGTCAAACACATTCTTATGGATATTGATGCACAAATCAGATTGTAAATCTCGAGGACATGGTTTCAAAATCTAAGAATATAAAAATGATAAATAAAGTGTTGGTCGATTTCGAACGGAATGTTCCATATAATTCCATCTTCCAATTTGAGACCACGTTGTTCTTTAGTACAAAAGTCGTCGCTTGAATAAAAGAAACAAACTTTTGTCTTGATGCTTCGTTCTCCAAATTCGTTTATAGTCCAGGGGAATTATAGTGATTTTTTTTATACATGGAATTTTTTTGTTGAATCATGTTCATTGGGGCCATAGGAACAAAAAACCGTCGAGTGCCACTTCACACACCTTGAGCATTTTTCGTAATCAAGATAAATTCAAAATGGCGGATTCTAGAAAATAATCAAATTTCTCCCAAAATAGGCTAATATTATATACCATTGGAAAGGTAATTTAATACTGAACAACTTAATTGTTTACACGAAGGTCTGAAATTGACGTCAATGAGAATTATTAATCATTTAGAGACTGCACCAAAGACCTCAGGAAGTCGATTGCTAAAAACACGATGTTAATGAAAAACGCAATAAGCCCTGGACATTTCAACTTCCAAATATATTCAAAAGTCGTGCTTCATTTTGGGTCAAACCCTGATTCCCCTGGACTATTAGGAGACTACGGAAAGCTTGAGTTGTCTCAAATTGGCCATTATCGACAACCTCGTTCTTCGCGACAGCTAATAATAAATATGGTTGAATATTCCGACATGCAGACTAGACGGAGAATTTTGTTTTATAAAGAGAATCTTATAAAGAAAATCATGATCGCTCATTGCTTCATGCACCGGATAAATGCCACAGCTGAAGATTGAAGTCGCCATAGAGTTAATTTTTAGATTGGATACGGATTTGGAACTTAATCTATTCCACCATAAAAACTGTCTTTATAACCAGGTTGACCACTAGTTATAGAAAGTACTGCATTGTTTCAGTATAGGTAGGTTTCTTGTAAAACCATCAAAACTGCAAAAATACCCGAAAGCCCTGCAAAATCAATGGTAATTCAAACATTGATTTTAGTTTGATTTACTTTTTTTTCTATACCTCTTGTTCGTCGGTTCCCTTGGTGACAGCCCATGTTGCAATGAAGAAATCTTCCAATCGCTTAGCAACCCTGGGTGGCATCTTATAAATTTTGTTGAAATTATGAATTGATGACATTTGTTCAGTGAATTCGTTGGAGCCTTTTTGAAGTTGCGAAATGATGTTTGTGACTTGTCCAAAAATCAACGCGTATAATACACCTAGAGAAAAAACAAATCTTAAACGTTAGACTCCGAAATACGTGTAGACGTCCTGTTTTCCGGCAGTTTTACCGGACCGCAGACTCTTGGCTATAGTTCAAGACCACTTCATTTTAAGGCACACAAACCTGATGCTTTTAAAAAGAGTATAAATTGAGCTTTCTAACGGTACCAAAATGATTGTCTATCTCATGCTTTTAGCCTTGACGGTCATTTGAAGTTTAGATTTTCAGTAAAAAAATTGTGAAAAATAATCATTGATTTCAAAAGCACTGCGGAATCTAATGGTTAATATCTGAACAAAATGATTGTTTTATAATATTGCCACTAAGAAAATAAATTATCCCATTTGAGAAAATCTAATAATTTCAATACTTTGTATATTGGAGTTTATTTCGGACTACAGGAAGCAGAAACCTCTGTTGTCGGTTGTCGCAGGTCACTGAATGAATATTTAAATAGCCTGTACCAAACTCGCGCACAACGGACCCATTTTTTATAGTTTTACTATCGTCAGCTACATTAAAAGTAGGGTTTGGTACAGGCTAGTCTTTAGATTAAAGTGAGAGAGAGATAAGAGATGAGAAGGGTTTTTAAATGACAACTTACATCCTAGCAGCATAGTGATACACCCAAACAATTTCTCGGCCGCTGTATTCGGTGCGATGTTTCCAAATCCGCAAGTTGTTAAACTACTCATGGTGTAATACAAAGCAGAAAAGTATACGGTAAACAAGTCCGGTCCCGTCCCTTCGACTATATCACCAGCCGTAGTGTAATTGTACGGTGCATCAACAACCTCTGAGAGAATGTTTAACCAGCTGTGTCTTTTCAAGCCTGGTTTGTCCCATGATGTTGCGATCATATACCTATGTGTGAAGTGTTGTATTTATGTTATGTAATGGTTATATTATGGTTAGAATATTGAGTTACTGCTGAGACCCTTAAACGAGGCATAATAAAAGCAAAAATATCACTCCTTTAGAAAAGATTAACCAGCACAGCCGAAAGTATGTAGCTATTATTACACTATGGGATGCGAGAAAGAAATGTAAACGGTATCCGCTGTATAGCAGTGATGGAAAAGTACCATATGTCCTGTATAAAAATTAATATTAAACAATATTTTATGCTAACCGTTTCCTAGTCTGGACCCATACTATAATTTTTACCCAATTCAATTGGCAGTTTGAATGCCGCACCAAAATGACAGTTGAGAAATTAAACCAATTAAATCGCACGAATTTCAATTCGCGCATTAAAAACAATAGAGATTTCGGCCAATCAGAGCCAAATTATCCAATGTGACCCGTCTACTTTCGAGTCGGGTAAGATTCGGGTGTAGACGGGATCCCATCTAGCCGCTTCCCTGAACTTTTAAACTTATTCAATTTTGTGATACAGGCCTAGTGTTCTATAGAGGTAGTAAGATTTTATCATAAAAACCGTCTAAAGGAGACGCAGATATAATACAAAGTTGGTCAGCGAATATGTGAGCTACACGTTTTTTTATAAGAACAAAGTATATAAGGACATAAGGCTTCGAGGTCAAAAAAATTAAGAACATGTTAAGAACATTTGAAGCCTTTGGAGAATCAAGAGTATAAAAATATTTTTGTCATTTTTGATTAGGTACACATGAATTAAAAGAATTAATTAGGAACATTCTAAGAACATTTAAAGGCTTGAAACCAAAAAAGCTAAGAACATTAAGAAGGCTTCTTCGAATTTCAATGTTCTTATAAAAGACGTGTATTGGGGCGGCGCTTTTGATGAGCTTAATAAATTACATACCAGCCGCAAGCCATCCAATGACCACATAACAAGAAGAGAAGGAGCCATATACCAAGTGTGACCGCACTCATCTGCATGTAACGGCCAATCTTCTTACTAACCTTTCCAAGACGTATCAAACGTAAGATTTTCAATCCACTCAAAACCTCTAATGAACGCTGAAACATTTTTATGAAAAGGGAATTTGATGTGAAAAACACTTAAAAACCTATTATTGGCATTAAAATCTTCCAATCTGTCATTCATGAAGCTCGTAAAAAGGCTTATGCGAGCATCGTCTTCAATATATATGCGAATGCATCGGGCTTTTCAAGAAAAAGTCCGTACCCCCCCCCCCTTGTTGACGAAATAGGATATCCAGGGGAGGGGGTCCGAAATTTTTAATATCTTAGGATATCCATGGGGTAAGAATTTGAGTACCAAAGATATCCAGGGGTTTCGAAAAGACTTACTGGGTTATCGAGTAGAAAATTGACGACGCTGTACGGTAAAGCAGCCACACAGTCCAATGCAAACCAGCCTTTTAAATAATTATATCTGATTTTCTTAGTGTTTGTAATGATTTCACCATTATCAACATACGTTGTGAAAAAGGTCAGTACAATGTCAATGAGAAATACAAAATCAACGATAGTATCAAAAATAACGATGGAGTCATCGCTTCGCATCTGGAAGGCCAACATGAAAGGAACCATAGCGGATGTGTATAAAATGCAAATGAGGATGAATGAATCCCATATGGATTTGAGGATGTGGGAATGTCGGATCAGGAATCTAGGAACTTGTAGTTTTGTTAAGCCGTAGATGGGTATGAACATGTTGTTGATACGTGTTTTGATCTGAAAAGTAAATAGATCAAAGATATTGTACTATCTTATGAAATAGACGTAGACATATAATCCCCACTGTAAAGACCCTAAACCCCTCTAAAACCTTGCATTGGTTCGTCCTACAGATTTAAGAGCCTTAAGAACCAACTAAGTCCTTTGGGTGGTTCAGCATAAGGGATACAAGGTCCACAGACCTACGCTGGCTAAGCCTAGGGGACTTTGGAGCCCCAAAACGGTCTTTTCTGACCAAACCACATACCCCAGCCAACTCCCAAGGGTCTAGATCTCACAAGGATCATCGAATTGTGACGATTATACCTTTTGAAAGTGGCTCAATATTCCAGAGGTTGAGATTACTTACTGTATCGATAGTCTGGAATAATCTGTTGGTATGATTGTCAGTTAAGATAAGGCTAGTCTTTCCTGATGTCATTACACGGATGAAAAATAGAGGTACATTTTTGTGAGTGGACAGATCTGCTTAGAGAATATGATCTACCCAGTTGATAGAACATTTTGATCAAACAAACCTCCCCTTAAAAATTGATATGATACATACTGAATTTCGATCATATTTCTTTTTTCGCTTGCTATCTTTTTGACGGTCGATGGTTTTGCGAAAGAATTCCAAGCTTGGTTTATTGAGTGCTCCTCGTGTTACGATCTTCCACAAACGCCTCGGGGAATCTACGAACAAATCAATAAATGAATAGACTTTTTCATAAATTACGTCACGAGAAACGACTGCCTCGTTTTGGTAACCGAATCCCAAGGGAGCTTATCAAGACTTGACTCCATTGATAGATGCGTGTCATTTTGGGTCTTGTGAGGCATAATAACCTTGGTAATTGTATGAAAACGAGGCAGTCGTAATTTATGAAAAGGTCTATTCATGAAAACCATTACGTAAACTTTACTATGGAAACAATCCAAAAAGTCGGATGTTCGCCACTGGTTTAACTTCATTGTTAAAAATTCCAAATTAGTTCCGAATTTTTAAGATGCTTCCGTATAAAAGATTTCATGATGGATGTCATGAATACAACTCTGGGTCTTTTCCATGCGGTTTCAATTCAGGTAACTCTATGTCTGTTAAATGGGCACGAAGTGAAGAGGTGGGAAGAGTTAGGAAACTTATTTTAAAGAAAAGAAATTTGGCGCATGGCCAAAATTTCTAATTTCGCGGGAATTTAATTTGGGAATTTAGATTGGTGGAATTTTGACAAAACCGCCAAATCCTCCAAAGTTGTTACGAGTTATAGTACAAGTTACAGATCTGTATCTTATTCCACTGGTTTAGGTTCCTCACTACTTTGAATATTAGGTCAGTTTTTACAGCATGTCAGTCATGTTGTTTCCCATTTTAAGCAAAGAAAACACTGAAAAGTTGGAAAGTCAACTATGTATTATAGAGGTCAGTAGATATAATTGAGATATAATTACCTGGTATGGGGTCATGATAATGAGACGTGTAATTAAAGAAGATGATAAAGATTGAAATATCTCCTTCTGTATCTTTAACTGGTAATAATGTCACCAAAAACCATCTCTTTGTTCCTAAAGAAATAATTAATAATATGACACTAGAAAAAAAACACTTCTAACAGCCTGCAGGCAATTTGTTGAGTAGATTTGATTTTTGAGTTAAGAGTTGATTGTCGACGGATGCTTCTAACTAACAGAGTAATTTTCTATAAAACGCAGACACTTAAGATGATCTCCATCAGGGTGGGGTTGGCTATCGAGCTAAGAGTTGACTGTCGAGTTAGAGTTAATATCCGCACCATCAATGTCGAGGACATCCGATGTTTGTTTGAAGGGGTAGAAGAACGTAACTTTTTAATGACTCTTTTTATTAATTATGGGATCTGAAGTTGCACTAGTTGTTCTAGTAGTGTTGTACGAGCACTAAGGGATCTAACACTAACAATGACACAAGAATAAAAATAAATGCTTAAGTAGATTAAAAAATTCACGTGAATTTATTATTTTATGTCGTCGCGAAATATTTAATTTTAATGCTTTTTAGTCATGTGATATACTTTCCAACCAATAAGATTTAATCATTTCCAGCGGAAAACAAACACTATGGTTTCACTCACTACAGGATTTTGTTTACTGAAAACACATAATTATTAGTCTTTAGTAAGTGTTCTGTTTTCCCCCCAATTCTGACGTCATGCCGTGGCGAAGAATAAATTTATCTACTAAATCTATTCACATTACCCTTAGACGCCGAATGACGTATATATACGTCCTGGAAAGGTGGTTTTACCACACCCAAGTCATTTGGCTATAGCTCAAAACCACTTCATTTTAAGGCATATAAATCAAACGCTTTTAGAAAGAGTATGAAAATGACTTTCTAATGGTACCAAAATCTTTGTCTAATTCTCATGCTACAAGCTTTAACGGCTATTTGAAGTTTGAATTTTATCTAAAAAGATTATGAAAATTGTTCACTTTTTTCAAAATTACTGCGGTGTCAAAGGGTTAAGGTGGAAATAGTTTTACCTCCTTTGCTATAGAGAATCATCTCAACTTGAGTGAATTCTTTCTTCAAAATTCCTTTTTCAAATGTTCTGATAGTTTTCTTGTCTGTTCGTCTGCCCATCATGAAGTTAAGGTACACATCTTTTGATGTCACTTCGTTTCGAGTCCAACCAACATCACCGAAAAATCCCTGACTGCAATAAATGATCGGATAGAAATCCAAAGCCGCGTTTGCCAGCACGAAATTCGCATCTATAAATTTGTTTATGAAAACGTTTATAATTAAGAAGTCTATCGTATATAGTCTATAGTTAAGAAATCTAAAAATCTGTATCTGAAAGCAATATTTTAAAAGTGGTTGATCTTGATGAACATAATGTCATGTTCGTCAGACCCGATATCTACGGCGAAAATTCAAACGTTCTTTGAAAGATCTCAAACTAGAAATTGCAAAGGGGGACAGATCCTCTACGGAAATGAACGTTTGAATTTTTCGTAGAATCTTACACTCAAAGTGACTTTTTGCAACTTAGGCTGTTGGTAAATACAGAATAACACTTACCAATTTCTCTTGCAAGCTCCGATACATGATCAATAAATTTGTTTTGTGGAGTCTCCATTGCCAACTTTTATTGCACACAGGCTCGTTATCGTACCGTACCCTTCAATATAATCTCAAGGAGCAAAAATATATAATTTTTATCACATCGATATTTATTTTTAGAAACAATTAATAATATTTTTGTTCAATTTGAGTTTACATTGTAATAATAGTGATTTACGAATACTGTAATCTTCATTTTCAAAGTAATGCGATAAATAAATTTTGCCTTCTCATTACAAATATGAGGAGATATAAATTTTTCTTTTGTTTTGATTTTCCTTTTTCTCTTTTTCAATCCAATTAATCTCTCTAACTAAAATGAGTTTTGAATTATTTCGAAATAAAGTTGTCAAAACTTTGTAATCAAATTCACTTCAAGTTTGGGTTCTTCTTTCTCCCTGTCATCTGTTAAATCTTTCGTTTGTATCGGTAACACAGCAAGTAGGCGTCGAGTACTAAAAGCTACTCTCTTTATCTCTCTTTTAAACCGTGAAAGAAATATTGAATAGAATGTTTCCTAACCTACTCAATCGCTCCATATCATTTATGCATAAACAAGTTACAAGTAAGATTGAATAGGTTTGAATTCTAAATTGATGTTTTATAAATAAATTTAACATTTTTATTTCATAATTTTGTTACGAGCACGTTACCCTGGGTTCTCTATATAAATTATTTTTAGATTTCACGTCGACTTTTAGACTTTCTTTCTTTAGATATTAACCCTTCTCACCTATTGATTGGTAAAAACCTTCAAAAAATGAATAAGAAAAAAAATTAAGGTAAAAAGTGGACAGTCTGGTTGCTGAAGATGAGAAAACAAAATGGTTTCCCAGAGTGATAAGCTTTCTGATATTATAGATGACGCTTAGCGACGTTGAAAGTTGGCGTCGTCGCACCCCGTATTTCTCCCACGGTTCACGACGGTTCACACTCTAGGGATCGCAAGGTTTGACAAAGTGAGTAATCTCATACATACAGTATGGCGGGTTGAATAAAAGAATGGTGGTGAAAATTCGCAATTCAAGTCTTCTACTTCAACCATATGTTTTACAGAACCACCAGGGAAGCACCGAATCAGCAATATTCACCGCTGCTGGCACAAAAGCTGTTTTGTTATCTATCCAGATGATGGAAGATCTAGTTTCAAACACCGACTCCGCGCTTTCGGATTCTTCCAGTCTTTGAATCAAGATTTCTGACTTTTGAGACTTTATAATTCATTTGGACAGCGCGTTTTGTTGACTTCTACGGTGAACGGATTTGAAAGGAAGATATAAGTCGAATAAGGGCGAAATCGTTGTTTGAAGCTAGATTTTTTCCAGATGCCGCGGTGAAGTTACCAGCGAGGTTACGCAAAGAGCTAATTATGACCTTAGATGTGTATGAGTCAGCCTTGTACATAGACTTTTGTTTACAAGTTTTGCTTAGATGAATTATGTACAGGTTGACTCAAACGCGTCTAGAGTCATAAATAGCTCCTTGCATAACCT
Organism: Tiaropsis multicirrata; assembly: GCA_032270745.1. NCBI lineage: Eukaryota > Metazoa > Cnidaria > Hydrozoa > Leptothecata > Tiaropsidae > Tiaropsis > Tiaropsis multicirrata. Next base: position 24,966 of record JAUJPO010049906.1, read on the forward strand.
CGCTATAGATAACACCCGTACCTTGTCAGACTGGAGAGTTAATGTTTCATTACAACAGGGCTGATTGTAGCGGCTTTTTAATTTACGTTTAAAATATTACATTAGACTTATTTTCAAATACAAATAGGGATAACAAATCTTCGATTATTTTGTATCATGTTTTTCAATATACAGATAAAAAATAAATACATTATAAAAATGCTACAAGTACTGTATATTAAAATTATTAACAAATCTTGGCAAATAGTATAAAATGAAACCTATTGTTAAAGATTGTCATCTATCTTATAATGCAACAAAATGGCATAAAGTGACATGACATCTTTACACGTTGTGGATTCGCTTACAAGCCTTCAGAAAATGTGAAACATTTAACCCAAAGCTCGCTGAGTTTAACGACGGCGAAAAAATTACGTAGCAGTTCAGTTCTGACCTATTTATTTCTGGTCTTCAAAATACACTGGTAATGCATACTAAAAAATTGTTCGAAATTTGCAATGCTTTATGACTGTAGTACCAGTGAAAAAAATTGGCTGGTAGCCAAGATAAATCTTATCCTGAATAAGCGTGTTTAAGCGTGTGTTTAATCGGGGATAACTTTACTTGACAAAGTCAACGATACACAGAGCGCAATAATTTACCGATTTCTTTGTCGTTAATAGGTAGACGCTTTTGGCATAAGTTTTAAGTTTGTTTGCACAAAAATATAGAAGACAGGTGTGCTAGTTGGCTTATTCGCGTTTATAATTGGATAAGTTTGAAGCAGATCTAAAAGACATTCCTTTGAAAAATAACTGCGTCAATAAAATGAATGAGCAGAGATGAACTGGAAATGTTGCGAGGGGAGGGGAGAGATTTACAGGTCTTTTGTTTATATTATCGATGGCGGACAGAAAAACGACATTATCACAATGCATCATTTGAAAGGAATCGCGAGATCTTTCGATATAACTACTGTAGAGAAGCCTTGAAATTGAGGGTGGGATTGGATGGGATGTCAGCCTAAGAAACTTATCGAGACAAACTAAAAAGTTCTTTTAAATACTTTTTACAAAAGAAAACTATGGTTGTTATCAAATAAAAATATTAGCTAAATTTTTTGGATGACACAGGATGACACGGTACCTGATAGCAAAACGCACAACTATATCCCTTTTCACAATGTATAGACAGAGAAAAATGATGTACTCTGAGGTTAATATATAACCTGTCAATTTTTGAGACCACTGAAATTTCCCGTAGTAAAGTCTCTTAAACGAGTTTGGAGAACAAAGCATTGAGACAAAGATCTTTGTACTAAAGAACGACGTGGTCTCTAATTGGAAGATGAATTATATGCTGTATATATTTCCCTAATTAAGATTTCCTTGTTAAAAATACCAACTTTTTCAAAATCGTACAGTTTACTTTGCAAATAGTCGATGCTGTGAAGTTTCGTTTACTTAAATAATTAATTGTGTTTATCAGTGGTGGAACTAGATCCCAGAATTGCTAGTCGTGGGTCCTATGTCCCTATTCCGTTCATAACATATTCCAATACAGTATATAGTCGAAGCTCCAATTAGCGGACACCCCAAAAGGCGGACAGCTCTAATTAGTGGATAGATTTTCCCCGCCGAATTTAGAGCTTATATTACCAAACGTTCCAAAAGGCGAACAGCTCCTATTAGCGGACACCAAGTCGAATTCACGATGGTGTCGACTAATTAAAGCTTCGACTGTATATAAGTGAATTGGAGCCAATAATCAGCCCATTCTACTTTTTAAGGCCTGTGTAACCTATTGAAATGAGTACATCATCTGATCTTTGGAATTGTGTTCTCACTATAGTGGGCTGTTCCAGAATAGAATAATTAGAATTATATTAAAAGATGTTTTCCGTAGTAAAGTCTCTTAAACGAGTTTTGAGAACGAAGCATCGAGACAAAAATTAGTCTCCTTTGATCAAGCAATTTTTAGAGATTTTTGTACTAAAGAACCACATGGTCTTAATTTGGCAGATGAATTATATGCAGGAGCCAATTCTAAGTTACCCCCGGAGGCATCCTCCACCCCCTCTATACAATTCTTTTTCCTGGAACAACCAAATAGATATCATCAAAAAGGAATAATAACATTTAAAAAATAAAAAAAAGTTTAAGCTAAAAAATATAGTAAACTTTGCTTTGCTTTCCATAAATTCACTACAACAAGGTTTTCAAATAAGTCCTTTTCGTCTTTTGTATTCGTCTAAGTTCAAAGAACGTCGAGGTGGACCCAAGTCTCGAGTCGCCATCATGGGTTTTGGTGTCAACGCAATGTTACTCGATCCTAGAATGAAAGAAAGAAACATTTCGTCTTCATGCACCAAGCCTTCATTCAGAAATTTACCCAGGATTTTTAATAAAATCCCATAGACTTAGAGATTGTTCACCCATTAGATTTTATTTTTTCCCTCTGTAATTCCCCTAGATGTTCCTTCACTGGGTTAATTTTCCTTGAGTTTTTTTTTACTTTTGGCCGCCGCAATATACAGGTGATACAACAAAAGACTATTCATAAAACAGTCAATCGAGGCTCGGAATCGATTTAAAATTGAGTTAAAAAGTTCCAGTTAAGAAAAAGTCGAGTTAACCTATATTTGCGATGTCACAAAAACAACATTTTTCGTTAGTTAACTCGACGTTTTATGGTGCACGTTAAATTTCCGGAGTTAGTTAAGTTCATTCTTTATGGTGCACATTAAATTTCCGAGTTAACTTTAAACGAACCAAATTGGCCGAAATTCCAGTCAATTGGTTACATACCAGGCATAACGACATCAATTTGAACATCAAAATCATGCGCTGAAAACAAATCTGATTCGTTAACTCTTTCTTCCTCGTTATTCGTTTCGTCGTCGTTATCTTGCAATGCCTCAGCATTTAACTATTGGAAATTTTATTTAAATAATTTAAAAAGTTAACAACGTAGAGTAACTTCATGACTTCACAAAATTATTGACGCTGACCCAGAAGTTGTTTCATTGCAAGGGTAGGAAATTTAGAAATTCTTTACTAAACTGGTCGAAAAAATGCACTGCAAAGGTCCGATTTTGTATACGAACTTGCGGTAGTTCTGAGATCGAGTGCTCTCCCGGGCTATGTGGTCATTATTACATTATACCATGGACTAGTCCCCTGGTGTTTAAGGGGTGTGAGATTGTTCTCGATACAAATGCTGTATTTGCGAACCTTTCCATCGACAGAGTCTTGAACCTTACTGGAACCTTCACTCGGACTGTCCTCCTAAAAATATGAAAAAGAATTAAAGTTTCACCTTTGATTTCTAGTCCATTCTAATCATTTAAAGCGAAATGTTAAAGTTTTCAGTTTTGACAAACACTTCATCAATTATTGCATGAAAATTTCGCGGCCGAGTTTGAAAAACCGCGAAATTATATTGTCGCAAAAATTGTATTTAGAGCTCGACCGCGAAATTAAAATGCCGCGAAATGCCTGTTTGACAAAAAAATTGCGATATTTAAGTAATTAATCCGAAATACACTTTTTCTCTTATCATGCAGCAAATTTTCATGCAATAAAATAGTACAGTAAATGGATCGTGGCTTATCAACAGTTTATTTATCTGCAACATTGAAATCCGGTTAAGAGGGTTACCTGTGTCAAACCAATCTGTAAAGATAAGAAGAAAAAACAATTACTTGAGTCTAAAATACTTTAATAATTGGATTAATTGCCGCTAGACTTTTCGACCTTTTCGCTTAAATTTGCATCTACTATTTCAGCCAAAGAAGCATGTCATAAACCATGTTATTTTGGTAAATTATGCCCAATCTTACGGTCAGCAAAATTAAATCCAAAAGGTTTTGCGACTTTTTTTGCTCGCGAACGAAAATTAATCCGAATAAAGTACTTGTCCTAAATAAAATCAAAAAGGTAGCCGAAAAAAATCTTTCCTCAAAGCACGAAATGTAGGAGTTGGATAAACAGTGACTATGATATATTTGAACGCTTAGAATTATTCAAACAAAATAAAACATTGTATGGCAGATTACAATAAAGTACCTTAGACACCATCTTGGGAAGTGTTTTCCTTCGGGTGAACGGATCATCTGTTTGATTTTTATTCTCGATCGATTCTTCCTTTATGGAAAAATATAATATTATCGATGGCATATCAGGATACAAATATAATTATGGTTCCAATTTAAGAAAAATTTGAGAGACGCAAGAATCAAGCTAAAGCTAAAAGTGCGGGGACACGGCAACTTTTTTCGTGCGGTGGCAACAAATAAAATTGTTGCAATCGCAATAAAATTTTACATCGTGTCGTATAGGCCTGGCACACGAAACAAAATCATTAAAATGAAATCAAAGCAACTTACTCTACCATTTTGAATTCATGTCTTCCGTGTTAAATTAGGGATATTTCATATGCGGACATAATGAAACATTTCTGAATATGAAATATCCCTAATATGCAACTTTTTTGGCTATATGTTTTTGTTGCTGCAAGAAAAATATCAAATCGGTTTGATATTTTTTGTTGCGGCAACAAATTTTTAATCATACGAAAACCCTATCTACGAGTAGATTTGTTTGCAACATTTTTTATTTTAACCAATCAAAGACGTTTATACAACTCAAAACAAGTTATGACATAATCTTCCCATTTTTAACACGGAAAACATGAATTCAAAATAGTGGAGTTGCTAAGCTAAGGGGGCAACAAGAACTGTATTTTGTTGCAATCGCATAGAAATGTTTCATTGTGTCCCCATATGGACATGTTTTTTAATTGTTTCGTATTCAGTGGTCTATTTTGTGTTGTTTCTTCCGATCGAAAAAAAGGACGCAAAATATAGCGCATTTGTTGCTTTGTTTTGAAAATCTTTGTATTGTTGACAGTCTCACGAAGATTTAACAAGAAGCCTGTCGGCATTAAGGCCCAGCTGAAATAGCATATAACATATTTTAGTTAGCCTAAACTTGCCTTTAT
>JAUJPO010049907.1:0-15533 GCA_032270745.1 Tiaropsis multicirrata
TCCCACTGGTGAGGATGTCGATTTTCCTTAATACCAACCCCCCCCCCCCCCGTATATCCGTGCCGAAAATTTCGAACCCCCCTGCATATCCTTGATTCTCAAATTTTTACCCCCTGGATATCCTAGGATATTGAAAATTTTGAACCCTCACCCCCTGGATATCATATATCCTCAGCAGGGGGGATACGGATTTCTTACTGGAAAATGCCAATAAGAGTTTTAAGTTGAATATAGGACAAAGCTCTCCTGTGTCTGTTACCCAACCAAATCATTATTTAAAAATTAAACAATATTGTCTCAGATTTTGAGACCAACCCAATCATGACAATTCTTAAAAAAAACCACATGAAATTTCATTCTGACTAATATATAAAGGGTTTATTTTATTGACTGCTGTTTTCTTCAGCTTTGTGATGTCATTTCGAAATGGGAACAAGCTTGTCAGAAATTAAAGACTGGAAGATTCGAAAGATCAAAGGCTATCAAGCTTACCTATAAGAACAGGTTAGTACTTAATCTTTATTCTTCTTTCAAATTCCGTCAAGCTGTCTTTTTTATTGATCTCTTGTGATCACCTGGGGGAGGGGGGGGGGGGGTCACTGACCTTGACGACCGACGGAGGTCGAAAAGTGGACCCTGTCAGATACTAATTTTTAACAAAATGGGCTAAAATTTTCAAAAATCAGATCCAATCAGAGCAAATTTTTTTGGAGTTTGATGATTTAGGACCTTGTCAGACACTTCAGACCTTCAAAACGGTACCCTGTCGTGCGACACGATCGTGCCGTACGGGGACTCGATTTTGCCTATGTGCCCCTTTGTTTCGGACTTTCTTTTCGTCGGACTAAATTATTCGTTGGACAAAACTTTCGTCACTTTTGTCCGACATTTTTTTGTCCGATAAGGTATCTTCGTTTTAGTAAGAACAGGGTGAATGGCGGGTGTCTTTTTTAACTGAAGAACTCAATTTCCTCTCTTATCTAAGATCGCCCAAAATCTGAAGAAAATGAGCAAAAGTTAAAATTGATCGGAGTGTTTAAACCTATAGCTACCTTCTAGCGTATAAATTCGAAGGGCCTGAGGGATAAGTTGTCAAAAAAGTTGGTATCCTTCCTTCTCCACAGGGGATTTTCTTTTTTTTTAATAACCCAATTTTTTAAAGACCTCTTCAAACTTCATATTATTTCTTGGTATATCTCATTTAGATTGTTTTTCAAGAGTTCTGCTGGCCTACAAACAGACAAAGAAAAATATTTCACTGTCTTTCAGGTAACGTTATTATATTTGTTATTAAGTTCAATTCAGTCGCATTCAATCGCATTATCTATTATCTACTTTAAGGGAAGAAATTTTCGTGATTTTCGCGATTTTTCTCCCCTTTTTTTGCCCGGTAAGGAGTTTAACCAGAAATTTGTGAAAGTTATTCTCGCAGAAAATCTACTTTTTCTTAGAAGTCTTAAAAGCCGAAAACTCTCCTCCGAAGACAAGGGTAGAAAGAAAACAATCACAAAGACAAAATAACCAGCCCGAAAAAATTACTAAAAGAAACTGTAACTACTAAAAACCTAAAGCCAGAATTAATGTGGGGATTCAGCTATAAATCAAACAACGGAAAGGGTTTAAATATTTTTCATTGAAATTCATTGTCATTCGCGAAAGTTTTTGTTCCCAAAAATGGAGATTAATCAAAATTCGCGAAAAGATTTTTATTTGTTGAATTTTTTCCCGAAGTAGAATTCGCGAAAATTGAATTCGTCAAATTTCGCGATTTTTTTATCCTCGCGAAAGTTTCTGTCCTTAAAATGATACGGTGAAGCATTTAGTTTCAAGAGCACACTCAAGCATAAATTTATCCGCAGAATACTCTTTATGGAAGTTATGGGCAAAACATACAATAATATAACATACCAAAGTATACTAACGAACAATGAGATGAGATATACTCGCAGATATACTCTCTAGGGTTACAGAGTAAGAATACTTGAGGCACACATCCACGTAGAAAATAAAGAAATCTCTAGAACAATACAACTACTCTCAATCTTTATTATTTGGGGAACGGTGTCGTCGAAGTTGTAGGGCGCTGGTTTCCAAATCGGAAGGTTTTGGGTTCGAGCCCCACCCAAATCAACCACTGTAGTGAGATCACCTCTCGCGTTGCTGATTACCCCAGGTGACGGTCCGGGTCACATAATAATCAATCCTTGAGAATGGAAGTGAATTCAGACCCTTAACATAAAATTGCTTAAAAAAATAATAATAATAATAAATCTTTTTACTTTATATCGTTTTAGGTGAACGAGGCATTACGTATGGGTCACATGTTACCAACACCTCCTATTTTATCCAAACTCACTGCCTACTTTTCACAGGTTTGTTTTTGTTTGTTTTTGTATCTTTATCTTCTCACGAATTCTAGATAAGATGATTCTTGGGAAATTTATGACGGATTTCGGTAAAAATAAAATTGAAATTGAACTTTTTTTGAGAAAGAATTGAAAAAATATTTCGTTATCGGCCCTAGCATTAGCCATTGCCCATCGTACGATCGCTAGGCTTGCATACGGGTCTCAGGAGATAACAATGTCGGTTTCTAGCCGTATGTTTTGTAGAAAACTACGTTGCGCATGCGTGCGCGATGAAATAAATTTACGTCACACAAAAAGTGACGTCAAATATTTTTTGACAATATATTAGGAATCAATATTCTAAGAAAAATTATCAAGATTCAAATCTTTTGGAAATTGATTTTTGGCGGACGTTCCTGTTAATTGTCTCGTTATAAAACGTATAAAGATGATGGTGAATTCGAAAAACATAGCTAACGTTGACATCTCTGGCATGCACAGATGTGTTCTCTGTCCTGGACATATGGTTTTCCTATCCCGTACGGAGTTTGACAAACACACCGACTCACGTCACAGTGAAACCGACCCACAGCGTAAAATGGTTTGCGAAAAGTTAAAGCAGCTTGAAAAGTCCAAGAAGCATCTTTCCGACAAAGTTGCTGATATCAAACACGAATTGAAAGTCCTTTATAGGAAAGACATCGGCAAGGAGAACACCGTTGGTCTATTGCAACGCGAAATAGTTTCGCTAAAGAAGAAAATGGCCAAAAAAGACAGAGAAATCGGACTGTTTTTCGATTACCTCAAAAAATCTACCCAAGGTGGCGCAACAGATTCTAACAAACTCATGCATGGTAAGATTTTAACTTGGTTTCAAACTCTGCTTAAATTTTATTTTACACTCATCCATCAGAGTAAATTTATTTTTCATTGTTAATATTCTCTCTCTTAAGAAATCTTTCTTTCGTTAGAATTGTTAAGTTTAGCCCCTCTGAATTCAGTAACTTAGAGGGGAATACTTCGTCGGGCAAAGTTTTCGTCACTTGCCAAAAAATTTGTCATTTTTCCCCGACGATAATTTTCCCTGGGGTGTTGGGGATAAAAAAACTGCCCTAATCTCATTGGCCTGACAAATTATTTCGATTTCATGGACCTTTAAACATGGATCTCTTTCACGTTGACCCGGAAGATGATAACAATTTCATTCATGACCCGATTTTTTTTGTCCCGGTCTCACGGACCAATGAAGCTGTCTCAGTTCCAATAAACTATGATTTCTCCATTACTTTTTCTTGCTTAAATCCTTTAGACTTCTTTTATTTTAGAGGTGTTAAATGCCTTATTTACATTTCTTTTATAGAGTTTAAACGGAGGATGGATGAAGAGTATAAAAACTTGATTCAAGCTTTCGGATACCGCCAAGCACAAGTAGCTCCTCCTAAGCTCTCTATTCAAGCCGTACCTGCCAAGTCAACACGTTCAGAAAGCTCACTCTCTGATCTTTCTGAACTCTCATCTGTCGGAGAAGTGTCTTCGAAGCACCGCGTGAAGCCAATATCCCGCCACTTATCTGATTCCGCGTTTCAAGATACGACCGAAAAACGTCTAACAGCTTTGGAACATCAAACAGTAAAGATGGCTGATCTTGTATCAATCAAGAATGAGCTGCAAAACTTGAAGGTTTCAACGGAAAGTAGATTTAATGGGCTTCATCAATCTACAGAAGTTGAATGTCAAAGTCGTCAGGCTCTTGAGACCGATCTACACAGTAAAAGTAAAGAGCTAGCTGAGGCTAAACTTACTGTTGGCAACTTAAAAGCACTTCTGAACGAGAAGCAACGCGAAGTAGACTTGGTTTACCAACTAAAAGATAAATACAAAGAGTCGTCTGGCAAAATGTCGCAGGAGGCTTCTGATGTTCATAAGCGATTCACACAATCTTCACTGTTGATCGAGGATTTGAACAACAAGAATCAACTTTTAGTCACAGATCTAGCCAAGACAATCCATTCGCTTGAGTCTTCAAAAACAACTATCGACCAGTTGACAAGTGAAAAGCAAGCTATCGAATCAAAGATTCGTGAAAACAAACAACAATTGGAAGACCAATGTAAATTGATCGAGGAGCTGGAGCAAAGGCCTCCAGCCGCAATCCATGGAGAGCTACAAGAGAAGATATATCTTCTAGAAGAACAGCTGCGTGCCACTGATGCAGAATTGGTAAATCAAATCAAAATCATTGAGGAGCAGGATTGCGAGCTGGATAACGCGTACAAGGGCCAAAATACTCTGGATGAGCAAATTTCATTCCTTCAGAACGAAAACACCATCTTTCAGCAGATTTTGGAGGAGTTGAAGCAAGAAGAATCCGATAAATGTTCCGAATGGGAAGAGCAAATAAACAATCTTAAAGCCGAACAACAATCCCTAGTTAAGGAAAATCAGGGTTTGATTTGCCAGTTGAAAGATTACGACGTTGCAAGTATTGATCAACTTGCTAAAATCAACCAGATTACTGCTCGCGTTGAAGAGCTTGAAGATCAAATTGGACAAGACCAAGAACAGATCTCTAAGTTGACTATAGAGCGAGATGAGTTTAAACAACAATTGACCTCTCTTCAGCAAGATCATGACAGGTGTTTCGAGGAGAAGAAGGATTTCATGTTAAAGGAAGACTTGCGAATCAGATTGGAACAGCTTTTGGCTGAAGAATCAGAGAGTTGCAAACAACTCAAAATAACTCTTGACGAAAGGACGTCCCAGTTGCAATTTGAAATCTCCACGTTGCAAGGTGAAGTCACTTCCAAGTCATCAGAAACCCAACAGTTATCCAAGCTGCTCGAAGACATGCAATTGAAACATGATCAGAAATCGTTGCTACATGACGAAGAAAAGCAGAGTTTACAAAAAATCGTTGGTAACTTTGAAAAGGAACTCGAAATTGCCAAGGCATTGCCAAAACACGACGATGAGAAAGTGAAACAATTAGAAGAAGCTCTAACTAAAGCAAAAAATGCACTTCAAGATTCGCAGTCGACTAAACTTGATTTGGAATATTTAACAAATGATTTGCGACAAGATCTACTATCATCTCAAAGGTCTTTTGATGTCTCTAACACCAGGGCTGTTCAATTGAACAACGAACGTGATGTTATGAAGAAAGAACATTCTAAGCTGCTTGAAAGCCTAAAGAATGACTTTGAGGAAAAGCGAGTAGAGATGGTGAACTCGTTACACGAGAAGGAGAATGAGGTGAAAACTCATGCAGTCGATTTGAAGACATCTGAAAACAAACTTGCCAGTCTGCAGATGGAGGTTACTCAGCTCAAAGACCAACTAGAGAGCCAGAATACCAAAGTTAACGATCTTCGCCATCAAAAACAGGTAGCTAAAGATAACTTCAACCACCATCAAGAACAACTTGCCAGTGCTGAGAAGGATGTGTTGAGTATCAACAACCAGCTGCATGAGTTTAAGAAACAACAGTCAGGTAAAGATGAACATCATCAATCTATGGTTGAAGAGCTGATGGCTAAAATCCAAACTTTGGAACAAAATCGAGTCGACGATGAGATCTCCAGCCATCAGAAGTTGACTATCGCTACTGCAAATTTAACTTCGGATAACGAAGCTTTAAGCCTTGAGCTTTCCGAGAAGAAATCTCTGGAGAAGGCTAACACGGAGGAAATACGATTGTTGATAGCCAAGTTACATCAATCGGAAGCTCGGTTAGAATCATCCCGAGGAACTTCAAAACAAAAACTGCTCGATTTAGAGGAGGAGTTGGCGAAAGTTCGACAACAACACAAGGATGTTTTACTAAGTTCAGATACGATGACACAGAAGTTGAATACTTCTGAAGAAGAGCTTGGTTCACTCCGTGATGAATTGAAATACGTGAAAGAAAAGGTCGCACACGTTGAAAAACTGGTGAAGGACTCAGATTTACAAATCGAGAAAAAGCAAAACGAAATCGATTTGAAAAATTCGAAATTGCGGAAGCAAGACGGTGAGATCTCGCGATTTCTCGATCAAAGATCAGACTTAAAGAGCAAGATCACTTCGCTTGTGAGGAGCACAGAGACATACAAGATGGCTAAGGGGTTAGCAGATCAGAAGCTGAAGGAGGAGAAGATGAGATCGACAGAACTGGCGGAGATTGTGAGCGAGTTACAGGAGGTGGAGAGAGTGTTTGAAGAAACCATTGCACAGATGAAAGAGGTTGGTGAGCAGACCAAACAGTCGGAGGAAACAGCTCGACGAGAGCTGGAAATGGAGAAACAAAAATCCTCAGAACTTGAGGATATGGTTACAAAGATGAAAGCCGAGATGGCAGCAATGACGACAATAACGACGAACGGAGAATCGTCACCAATCACCGATCAACCAAAGCGTGTCCAAGTCATGGATAGATCTGAATCTCCAAACGACTCTGGTGATGCTGGTGATGAATTGGCTAAACAATCCGCCGCGTTATCTTCTAATGGCGATTCCGAGATTGGAAACAGTCAAGTAGCCAGTGCTTCACTGAAATTGAATGCCGATGACGCTGAAAAAACTGAGCCATGGTCATCTAAGAGCTCTCGTGATGTTGGTGATGAATTGGCTAAACAATCCGCGTTGTGTTCTGATGATGATTCTGACAGTGGAAATAGTCAAGTAGCCAGTGCTGATGGGGCTGCTGAACAAACTGAACCGATAGCATTATCATCGAAACCCTTAGAAATGGATGCTAAATCCAATCAGTCACTCACTGATCAACAACAACTGGTCAATGCAGCAAATAACGACAAAACTGATAACGTTGGCTATAGGTAAGTTTGATATTAACCTTTTTAGCCACTGCTGTATTTTAAAAAATTCTCATTTTGCAACTTTTTTTCATGAATTTTAAATTTCAGAGGCAGATTGTGGTCACAGTGATTCTTTTTATAGTACCACTGAAAAGTCCTTGATCTCAGCTTTCTAAAACACTGGGGTATTTTGGCTGAAAAGCAAGTGGTTTTGAACTATGACCAATAGATTAAAGATCGTAAAAAATTTCGTATTATTTTCTTTCCATTTATCATAACATGTCATAACATGTCATAAAATCTCAAAAACTAAAGATAATTATATAAATTTTGGACATTTTGTCATAAAAATCATAAAAGTTGATTTGAAGGAACAAGGGAAAAAGTTAGAGAATAACTAGAATAACACGTTCAAATTAACATTTAATGCATCACAAATTACGAAAATTCACTACGCGGTCAGAGTCCTTAAAAGAACAAGGAACTTTGAAAAAAAGTCAGAGAATAACCCTAGAGATCTAGGTGACATTATTTGAAACTAAGAATAGAATCAATTCGAAATTTCAAAACTATCTGAGTGAATGTTAAATAATATTTTGGGTGGAAACTCTTTTTGTTGTCAACAACTTCGCAATTTCATCATAGTAATACCTTCTTAACTACTTTCAGTGCACAAAGAACGTGCGAGGCAGAACTGATTGATAATGAAAATGCGGACGAGGAGTACTCTTGTTCATTCGAAGAAGACCTACCAACGCCGACCGCTTCTTCATGTTCGTTGAACGAAACTTCCCCCGCAAACTCACAGTCGGATGCTGTTGAATCTTCCTCGGAAAAGGAAGATGATGACGATGCGCAATCATCCAGTCTTACAAATGTTTCGCAACTGGACGAGGATGGTCAAAACACCAAGAGGTATGTATACAGTTGAACTGAACAGAGTTTTTGAATTATAAGAGTTTGACTAGGATAGTTAAAACACAAAGAGGTATGTTTGATATTCCAATTCCCCCTTAAATCCATCCTCATTATATTTTTGCATCCATCAGGGTAGTATTTTGCATCCTTTTTAAGGCCGGTCTCTGCTAAGCGAGAGCAGCGCGCGCCTTTTCTGTTTCTCTATTCTGATTGGTCTCTGAGATAACATTACGTCAGTTTGGTTACGTAATGCTCGGAGACCAATCAAAAGAAAGATGAAAGGCACGCGCCGCTCTTACTAAGTGGAGACTGGCCTTTAGGATATGGATAAATTTCTTCTAGTAAAAAAATGACTGATTTGTTGGTTGTTGTTCCAACGGTTTTGTGGGTACAGGTTTTTAAAAATTAGAAATTATTTTAATTTCAGCATTCATAAAATGGATGACGAAGATCTCCATGACAACAATGATCATATATCAACTGAGGACATTGACGATGAAACATCACTTCCCATCGATGATGATGAGGTAGACACGTTTGCCAACGATGACGTTGATATTGCGATGTCAGATGACGAGGATTTCGGTACTCCACTTATAAGGTATGTCAGTTTGTTTGTTTGTTTGTTTGTTTGTTTGTTTCAATTTTCAATTCCTTAATTTAACCTTTTTTTGCCTTTTTGTTTTTAGTAAGCAGTCGACGGTCTTCCATACTTCTTTTGGGGATGATGCTAGCGACGACGAAGATGATGTCGAAATCCCCAAACGACAATGGGGTGAAAGGTTTATCAACGGTGAGGAACAGACGCTGGACGAAGAATTTGGAGAATTGTGCGACGAATCTGTTGCATCTTTAAGCGATTCCTCGGTATCTGAAGCCCCCCATGTTGATTTAGACAAAAATTCCTGCTCTAAGAAGAACATTCCTGGTGAAGAATGTACCGATGTGACCAACTTTGTACCCGTTAAGAAGCCATATTCCACAGAGGGTAAAGACAAGTCTCCTTGCTCCAGTGATTCTGAAGTTTCTTTGACACAACATTCTGTTGGTTCTTCATCATCTGAGGATTTGTCATCATCCAGCACAACCAGCTCCTCTGAGTCCATCAGCAACTCGTTTTCTTCAAACAACAACAAGAAGAAGGGAGATAAAAAGAAAAAGAAGAAGAGTAAAAAATCTTCTTCCAAGAAGGAATCCAAAAAATCCTTGCCACCATTACGACACAACTCAAGCAAATCCCTTTTAGGTGTTTTACCACCATTGCCAGGAGCCTCATCAGTCGTTACGAAACCTTCCACTATCGGAGAGCACAATCCTGCTGTATCCTGTTCAGGAAAGGAGTCAAAGGCTAATTGCATGGATGTATATGTGTCTGGATCCTTGCTTGAAATGTCCAAGCAATTCGTCAACATCTCAGTTGAAGCTCAACAAGCAGCTACAAAACCTTTAAGCAATGTATCCTTTGTTCAAGAGCCTGAGCCATTGGTTGATCAGCCAGCATCCAACCATGACATCTCTTCAGTCGATGATGCTTCCTTAGAAAACAGCCAATCCTCGAGTCAGATTCTCGCCCCAGTCCCATCCCAAAAATCTAGTATCCTCGGTGATCTACCACCGTTGCTAGGCTCACAAATCTCCATGGTTACCAACCAACAAACCGTAGTGTCTGATGATGTTGCACTTTCCCAAATTAATGAAAGTGCTGTTGATGATGTAGAGGATCTTGGCAATCAAGTAGAAATCGATGATCTCCTCGATTTCTTCATGTAAATCAAGCAACAAAAATATTTCTTTATTAATTTTTAATTGTTATAAAATTGTAAAATAGTTTTTGAATTTTTAGTTTTTTTTGAATTTTTGTTTAATCCACATTTTTTTGTTTTCTCTCATACCGGTTTTTTATAATTTTTTTCATTTTAGTAAATATATATTTCAGTCAGTATATAAAATGTTTTGTTTCAATTTTTTGTGTCCCCTCTTTTACCACCACCATCAATAAATAATTCTCCTCCGAATAGCCTACTATACTATTGTTTTATCTTTTTGGCTTAAAACAAGCCATCAATGAATGAAAAAGTATCAAAAACCAGTTATTAAAAAGTTCTAAACCTGAAAGGCTTTCTAGCGAATGCAAGCTTTCCTAGGTAAAGTCTTTTTGCAATAAAAATCATCTATACCCCACAAAAAAAGCTCTCAAAATTATATAGATTTAAGCCAATATGGCCGATTTCAGTATTGAATTCGAAAAATTTCACTTCAAGGATAGCTTTTTCGCCTCATTTTGATTCCTTTTCGTTTTTTGAGGTTAAATTTCGTTGAGAGTAAGTTTCTTTTCGAGAGATTTGCCCTGGAAATATTTGTATAAAAAGATTTTCCCACACGAGACTTTTACTTTTAGGGCCTTTAAGCGTAGTATGGACTTTTTCACAGGTCAAATTTCAATTCGGCTAGACTACATATGTTTGTTTAATCCAGTCTACAGAACTAAATAGAATACATAGGCGCTGATAGTGTTTTCTATTAACGAATTTCACACACTATCGCCAAAATATTAAAAACTATTTTGCCCAGCGATGTTTTTAATTAACACAATTTTTGCGCAATTTTCCTCCAAAATGAAATGTAAACAAAGAAAGAATGAAAGAACAAAAAATTGAAAAATATTGATAATATCATCATGTTAGTTTAAGAAATAATCTGATTTTATAAAAGCTGAACCAATGGTACGAATTTATGATTAAGTTCATTCAATGGACGTCAAATAGATGTTTTTAGCACTCCTGCCGTGTGTTGAAACGATGACCTTTAGATGCAGCTGTTATATATAAATTATTTCATCTGTACGAGATTGTGCCATCTATCGTTTTGAAGGTTTTGTTGGTTATTCGTGTGAGTTGGGATCTTTGAGGAACTTTCAGTAGTAAAAACGCTCAATAAAGTTTTTAAAGGTAAGATGCATCTTTTTATTAAATTTTCCCCAGTTTTATCTTCCAGGCAGGAGACATTTTACATAATACATAATACATAATACATAATAAATAATAAGCAGATATTCAACAGGCTAGCATTGATTATTGAGATTTATTAAACCGAGGTGGTATGATATTCAACGACGCAAAGCGGAGTTGAATATCACACCACCGAGGTTTGATAAATCCAATAACCAATACTTATGCCTATTAAATATATGATTTATTATATACATTGACTTGGATTGACATTTTACCTATAGGGGGTCTCAAAATAGTGTAAAACGATATTGAGAAAATGAATTGAAAACACAACTTCAACATTACAAAATCCTATAAATAATAGGTAAAAATAACGCTGAACCAAAACAATCCGTCAAATAATCTATAATGACCCCAACTGAAATCGACACAATAAAAAAAATCAAATAAATCGAAAAAAAAGTTTTAGCGTTGAATAATAGGGGTGGGATATCGATAATTATTCAATGGCCGTTTTAGCCTACATGCACATAATAATCTGCTTCATCTTACCTGTAAAAACGACGACGAAAAATAATTTGCTGTTCATCTTTATTGTTTGTAGAGTTGTCCTTCTTTTATTGTTGGTAGAGTTGTTGTTGTTTGTTGTGTTGTTGAGATTTGAATTGATTTTGATACTTATTTATTTTGCTTTTTTTTATACTTCTTGAGAAAACTGTAAAATCAGCAATTGTTCATAAAATTGTATTAAGCTAAATAATGGGAAACTTCAAACTCGTTTAAGAGACTTTACTACGGAAAACTTCAATGAGCTCAATTTGGCAGCACCATACCCTCCTAGTGTATTCTAGAAACAGCAACCCATCCAAATAACGATGACGTAATAAATGCAACAATAGTACAGAACATTTTAAGAACATTTTTAGGCTTAAAATCCAAAAAGTTAAGAACATCAGAAGGCTTCAAAAACTTTTGATGTTCTTATAAAAAAAAACCGTGTATCACCTTTGTGGGTAGTGAAGCACTTTCCGGTATCTTGAGTTCATTTTGACGTATTTAGAAGCCTATTAAGGGAGTATGGAGCTGCCAAATTGAGCTCATTGAAGTTTTCCGTAGTAAAGTCTCTTAAACGAGTTTGGAAAACGAAGCATCGAGACAAAAATTAGTCTATTTTATTCAAGCAATGTTTAGAGACTTTTGTACTAAAGAACGACATGGTCTCAATTTGGCAGATGAATTATATGCTAGGCAGACGTTCCTTTCTAATTCTTTGTGCTTATCAATCCTTAATTACAATCCGCTTATACAAAAGAATACCATTATAATTATAATAATTATTATATTATATATTATAATATTTGAAAATATTATGATAAAACAATAATTGATAATCTGACTTTTTCGGCTGACTTAATTACTTACCTACACATGGACTTTTTACGATATCCAATTAGATGAAAAATACCATCAAAAGTTCTCCTTTATATGGGTTTATGGAAGCTCAACAATTGGGAGGAAGAAGTTAAAGTGTCAACCAATCAAATGTTTAGGATATCATTTTCTCTCGGTAACGGTTTGGTTTAGCCTGAAGAATGCAAATATGTTTGCAAATATAATATTTTTCATGTAAATGTTTGAACATGGAAGCAGTGCATCGAGAATTTCTTCATTTATTTTGCATTTTCTTCCCGTTTCGATAGGTGCTAATTTTCTTCCTCCAAGCATTTTGTGCGAATTTTTCTTCCTTTCTCTCTGACATGTCATATTCTTCTTGTTTCAGTGCTAGAGCTCAACTTCATTTTTCTCAATGAATAAACTTTTGATCTTTCACGCATTTGTTGTGTGCGAAATATTCTTCCTTTCTCTCCGAAATGTCACATTCTTCCCGTTTAGATGAGAGGCCAAGACTTAATTTTTCTCAATAAAACATTTTTGGTTCCTTCGCGCATTTAGTGTTATGGGTTCGGTTAAAAGTTAATCGGTTGATTGAATTGAATTGAATTGAATTGCTTGAAACAAAAACAAATTTTTGTCTCGATGCTTCGTTCTCCAAACTCGTTTAAGAAACTTTACTACGGAAAACTTCAATGGGCTTCAGTAAAGTTTACCCGGTTACTTTGTGCTGTTCATTCGTTGAGTGGACGATGACCGGGATAGAACCTACAACCTTACGATTGTGTGACGAACGTTCTACCGACTGAGCTAACCGTAACTAAGAGTGAAAGGTGATGTAAGAGCAATGCCAACCCTGTTTCTAAACCCCACCTCCCAGACTGAAAATCAGTTTATTAAGTAATAAAATTGTCTTAAAAACATTTTAGGTTTCAGTTGTTACGTTTTGGTTCATCATTGTGTAAAGTGCTTTCCCTCTCTACAGAAGTTCGGATTTAAGGTTGTAGACACCCAAAATCACTGAATACACAGCTTAAATGCCCCTTAACCCCCTTTGATGCCCTTGAAAGTCGTCTGTTTAACAGCAATAGCTTACCATATATTCACATCAACTTCTAATTAGAACTTTAGTCCGAGAATAGTGTGTTCTAATACGTTTAACTTTGTCGATCCAGTAACATGTTGGAAGTTTATCGTGGCTTGGATCACGAGATTTAACGTTTGGCTACCTTTCGACAGATTCTTCTCCCATCATCGGGAAAAGTGGAAGCTGTTTTTCCTGGGTTTTTTTTAACTGCCCTGAGGATATATGACTGTCATTTTGTTTTGATTGTTGCGGTTCATCAAAAAAATGTTGATTGCGTAATTTGATTTTTGCGGTTTCCATTTTTATAAGAACACAGCAGAATCTCTCTAAAGCAACAAAAGCGTCCGTCTACTTTATTGGAATGAAATGAAATCAGTCCGTTTGTTCCAAGGAATAGCATCTGTTTTTTAGAGATTTCTACTTGTTTCAAAACAACAAAACTTGTAAGAACCACGCCTTGTTAAAGTTTTGAAAAAAAACATTCTACTTTATAAGTCAAGTTTTTCCTTTAAATGTAACAGTATAATTCATTCAAGATTCAAGGCTTCGAGCAGTTTGATCTAACCAATATTTTCATAAAATAATTGGGCTTTTCCAGAAAAAATCCATATTCCCACTGTTGAGGATGTCAACTTTTCCTAACACCAACCCCCCTGGATATCCGTGGTGAAAGTTCCGAACCCCCCTGGATATATACTTGGTCCTCAATTTCTTACCCCCTGGATATCCTAGGATATTGAAAATTTCGGACCCCCCTGGATATCCTATATCCTCAACAAGGGGGATATGGACTTTTTCTGGAAAAGCCCATTTTTCACATCTTGAAATTAATTTGTTCTTTTAAAAAAAACTGCATACCTCATTATTGCAAAATGTTAATTTGCCAAGTTGCAATTTTGTCAACGGACGTTATCTTACGTCAATGTGCACTTGTAGATAGAAAACAAACTACCTAAAGAGCAACTCCCTAAGCTTCTTGAAGAAATATACTGGAACCCACCCATTTGATGTGAGATGTTTTTTTTCTAGATTCGCCAACTGGGTTTGTACGCCAACTAGGTACTCTCAAAGTGCCAAACATACGAGAGGTGGGAAATTTCGGCGGAGACCCAATAAGCGGGAGAGGGGTTTGAAATCTCAATTGTTGAAACACTGATAGGGTAAAAACAGGCTAAAAACTGGCCATTCACAGCAAACTAAGAGACTATCTATCTATCTATATTTTAAGTAAAATTAAACATAAAATGTTCATTCTCGTTACATATGAAAGTACAGTTGACTCGCTCTAATTCGAATCCCAATGGGAAATTTTTTTTTGTTCGAATTATAGAGAGATTCGAATAGTAGAAAGTCTCTGTAGTAGCAAGTCTCTTGACGGTGACTTTTATTTTGTTCGAATAGTAGAGAGATTAGAGTGGTAGAGATTGGAATTAGAGCGAGTCAACTGTAAAATAAATATTAGTACGAGTTATAAATGAGCTGAAAAATCTTAAGCAAGAATAAAGCTTGGATCAGGCTGAGTGGTGCAGAAACTTGAAGACTTTGCTTTGGTGTTTGAAGACTTTGCTTTGGTACTTGGAAATTTTCGTCGGCAAAAATTAATAACCAGAGTATTCCTAATAACCTAAACAAATTCTGAGGTTGGATAAGATTGAAAAATAAAGCAGAGGGCTTTACTTCATTAACCCTTAGAGCCTGAAAAGGTGGTTTTACCACACCCAAGTCATTTGGCTATACCTCGAAACCACTTCATTTCAAGGCATATAAATTGAATGCTTTTAGAAAGAGTATAAAAAGGTCTTTCTAATGGTATCAAAATCTTTGTCTTTATCTCATGCTACAAGCTTTAACGGCCATTTGAAGTTTGAATTTTATGTAAAAAATTTGTGAAAATCTTTCACTTTTTTCAAAAGTACTGCGGTGTCAAAGGGTTAAGCTCAGTTTTTATCGTATCTCATATCTCGTATTATGCAATATTTTCATTAGCATTGTTCATAATTATCGAGGATCTCTTCCGGTATCTTAAGACTTGTGATGTATTAGA
>JAUJPO010049918.1:0-15531 GCA_032270745.1 Tiaropsis multicirrata
CTAATATGCACTTGGACATCCAGGGGGTCTGTATCATCCTTAGACTGGATATCCAGGGGGTCTTTATTTTAAGGCCGAATATCCAGGGGGCTCTGAACCTCGAAAAATGGATATCCTCAACAGTCTGTTGGGGGTACGGACAATTTCTGGAAAAGCCCATTTCGTGATGAAACACTGAAATGTTGTGATGAAACACTGAAATGTTGTGCTGAAACACTGAAGTTGTGATGAAACACTGAAATGTTGTGATGAAACACTGAAATGTTGCGATGAAACACTGAAGTTGTGATGAAACACTGAAATGTTGTGATGAAACACTGAAATGTTGTGATGAAACACTGAAATGTTAGGATAAGACACCAAATTTTTGTGATGAAACACTGAAATTTTGTGATGAAACAGTGACATCGCAGGGCCATCGTAGCATAACTATTTTAGTTTCATAGGTAATCACTAAACCAACTGTCTTCTTTCTTTTTCAGCGTTTTTCACTTTTATCGTGCGGGATGATCATCATCTCATTATCAGTCTATTGTTTGTTAACAATGAGGTCGTTAAGAGAAGACTCTATCTTGAAATGGATCAATAAAGTTTGCTTGGTATTCTTTACTATCGAGGTAAGGCAGCTAGTCTATAGGGTCTATATTCCACTCTGAACTGATGTTAAGCTCTTAGGCATATTATATTTAGCCTAGGAAGGTATGGAGCTGCCAAATTGAGCCCATTGAAGTTTTCCGTAGTAAAGTCTCTTAAACTAGTTTTTAAGGGTGTTTTCGTATAAAAGTACGTCATATACAAAGTCAAAAATTTTCCCATCACATATTTGTTACGCTTTGTTATTCGAGGGATCGTGTGCCCACGCAAAATATAACGTTAATGATATCATGTTTCTTATAGTTTATTCTCCGAGTGATCGTGTGCCCACGCAAAATATAACGTTAATGATATCATGTTTCTTACAATTTATTCTCCGAGTGATCGTGTGTCCACGCAAAATATTACGCCAATGATATCATGTTTCTTATAGTTTATTCTTCGAGTCATCGTGTGTCCACGTAAATTACAATTCATAAAAGACTACAAGAACTGGATCGATTTTCTTTCCATCATCCCTTCCTACCTCATGATAGCGTTCCCAGGAAGCAACTGGATCTACAATTTGGTTATCATTCGTCTCCTTCGTGTCTTTAAGTTCTTTAAACTTTCATACGGTCTACAGGTGATTAATTTTTTGTTCTTATTTTTTGTTCTCATAATATAGGTTCTTATAAATTATATTTTAATTATTATTATAAAAAATTTACATTTATAGTTGGACAAAGGCTTCTAAACTGATCTTTCATATACAACCGATCAGTTTTTAAATGTTTTCATGTATAATTTTTCACGTGAACTTGTCAGATATGCTTCTCATTTGTCTCGGGTTGATTAATAATTATGGTCCCAGACCAGTACCTTATTGGACAAAACAATGTCGGACAAAACAATGTCGGACTAGTTTTTCGTCAGACTAAATTATTCGTCGGACTTAATTTTTGTCACCCACATATATTTCCGTCACTTTTGTCCCAAAAAACGCAAATTTTAGCCTAAAAAACTTCTTTCGTCGGACTAAATTATTCGTTGGACAAAATTTCGTCACCTCCAAAAAAATTCGTCCGACATCTTTTTGTCCAATAAGGTATATGGTTTGTTGTATGCACCCAGCGCCAGATTAAGCTATTGGGCGATAATACCTCAATGGTATTAATTTTCAAAACTCGTTGTGGCAAAGAATGTTTCCGTAAAAAAGATTTCGTAATGGATATCATAAATTGGTTATTTTTTAGGTGCTACTGCGTACGTTGAAAGCTAGTTCGTAAGAGCTTACACTCCTTCGTTTCCGTAGAAAAGATTACGTAATTGATATCATAAATTGGTTCTTCTTTTAGGTACTGTTGCATACGTTGAAGGCTAGTTCGTACGAGCTTACACTCCTTCTCCTAGTCCTCCTTATACCGCTGGTGGTATTCAGTAGTTTAGTGTACGCTTTCGAATTCAATATGACAGACGGCCAAACAGATTTCGATTCCATTCCCAAGACCTTCTGGTGGACCATTGTTACTATGACGACCGTCGGATACGGCGACATGGCACCGAAGACGTGGATAGGCCAAGTCGTCGGCTCCATATGTGCTATAGTAAGCGTTTTGATCATAGCTCTACCTATATCGGTTATCGGTAATAATTTCAATCTTTATTACGCCCACGTTCGGGCGCGTTTGAAATTACCCAAAAAAAACCGCCATTTACTGCAAGGGCGTTTAAGAGGCTTACTCAAACAACCAGCCATGTTGTCATCTCGCGATCGAGATAGAAAAAACATCACCCGAAGAAATGGCGGAAATAGCCTTAGTATGCCGCCCACAGGAAACTGGCAGCTAACCGTAGATTCTCTTTCGCCCTCTCCGGGGTTTATGCAGTTGAAACGACGGGGTGCAGCACAAACGATGAGTCAAATTTCGTCAAGTTCCTCGTCCTCCGAGAGTATTGCGAGTGAAGAAAAACAAGAAACTCTAATCAGAATCGATTCAAGTTCACCGAAAACGAGTACCGACGAATCTCAGCCGACTATAAACGAAAGACGATCACGACAATACTCCTTAGAAGTGAATCATCAAACGAAAGAAACCGATAAGCAATCGCCAAATCCGCGTCGACGAAAATTAAATATGCAAGAAAGTACGATAAACAACGTTCAGATGAATGGTCGCCGAGCAGTAGTCGGAATTCAATATTCTACCGACGACAGTGTCGACGAACTTTCGGGAAGTTCCGAGTCTATCATTCTCCCTTCGGTGAGCCTCACACAAACAGAGCTTGAGAATCATTTTTATGCTGCGTTAAATCAAAATAACGAAAACGTGAACGAAAACGGTGATGAAAGTGACGACAAGTTCTCGTTATCACCGAGAGCTTTTTTACAACAAATCGGTAACGACGAAACGAACATTAGACGAGAATCGATGAAACTCATGACTGTCGATTACAACGCCAATGCAAAAAATACAAAGGCACGTGTAAGATCGAACACTATTGATTCGCCTCTTTTAAATCACAAAGAAAAACTACGCAAACAAAATACAATTCCCAACTCAAGTCCCTCCATCGGAGGCATTTTACGTAAAATCAGTTCTCCTCCGCTATTTCTTAACCATCTGTTGGGGAATGGTGACGCTGCCGCCGAGCGTCGAGAAAATAGCCAAGAAACTAATGACGATACACCGAAAGAACTCTGTGTAGGAGAACCGTCAAAAGCGAATCATAATTCGATAGAAAATCACCTCAACGTAGGAAACCCAAAGACAGAAAACTGTGTTTCATCGAAAAGACCACAAAAGAGAACTCTACAACGGAGTGCAACCGATCATAACTTTTACGTCCAACAAAGTCAGCAACACCTTGAGGGAGATGAGAAACAAAGTTTACCGAATTTTAGTTTGAGCATTGACAATGTCTCCTTGAACAATTACAAGTTGACTGAGGAGGAACGGAAAATGCTCTTGAGAGAATCCGGGGTTTGATGTTTTTTGACAGTTTTCTGTCTTTAAATTCATGATATGCATAACTTTATTTTTACGGACACACCCCGGAAAAAACCCAGAAATTTGCCCTCTTTTGCGCGTCATATGACGACACGGGGGCCAAAATTTCCGGATTTTTGGGTGTTTCCGTTAGGAAAAATGACGTAATGCAAACTTACGCATATCATGAATTAGTTCGATACAACAAACGAACGAACGAAAAGAGACATACCTTAACTGCAGTACGTTCGTTGTGCAAAGTGAAATACCGCGTCTTTACGCCGTCAACCATTCTGGAATTAAAAAAACAAAACAAAGGTTAAGTCGCCCGAAAATCTTTCTGATATATTATATTTCGAAACGCCAAAAGCCTTTGGTCCCGTACGACTTAATCAAACTCTGATCCGAAAACTCTGGGAATTCGAATTCATGAGTTTCATTGTATATCCAATAACATAACTACACCTACTTGTCTACTGATTTGAATGTTTTTGGCTTCATGTCCGGACTTTTCTCGTGCATATCTTTGGCAAATTCTTTCATTACAAATTCCATGGAATAGTTGTGGTGTAATGTCCCCTCTTGTTTGTGGATGCAAGTGCTGCCAGCCTCCAAAATCTCTTCAAAAGTCTCAGCGGCGTTGTTGAAGTAACTGAATGAAAATATAAATGATGCGTAAATTTCCAGAAGAAATCCATATTCCCACTGTTGAGGATGTAGATTTTTCTTAACACCAAACCCCCCTGGATATCCTTGGTTCTCAAATTATTATACCCTGGATATCCTAGGATATTGAAAATTTTGAACCCCCACCCCCTGGATATCCTTGGTCTTCAGATTCTTACCACCTGGATAGCCTAGGATATTGAACATTTCGAACCCCCTGGATATCCTATATCCTCAACAGGGGTGATACGGACTTTTCTGGAAAAGTCCAATGGTCGAATCTAATTGTGAATCAGAGTTGACAATAAAGATCGACCGTCTAAAGTCAAACTTTTCCGCAACGATGGCCACGTTTAGACAGTCTGACTGTAATTGCTTGAAATCTTTTATTGTATCTTTTTGTTCTAACAAAACCATTGTTTTACTTGTCAAATGTCTTAAAAACGATGCCTGGAATGGCAAAAATTTATTACCAAAAAGAGCGAAGAAATCGCCTTTATTTTCAATGCAATAAAAAATAATTACATTCAAACAAACGAAAATTATGAAGTCAGACAGAACACATTTAGTCGGACAAAAATGACTAAAATTTTGTCCGAATAACGATTTTGTCCCACTATAAACTTTTTTCCACTAAGGTTGAAACAAAAGACATACTTTGCATGCAGGTCACCGATCAAACCATGCTCGTGACTCCTTCTCTCTTTCAAATTGTCAATCTCCAAACGTCGTTGAATCTCCAATTCTTGCCATGTGCTTTTCTTCTGCTTATCCGCGTCATTTCCGACCGCTTCTCGGACTTCCGCATCAGTGACGAGAACGAAACTCATCGGCATTTTCAGTTTCTCCAACTCTTTTACTGTCAGCACCTAAAATAGATAAGATGTTTGTTAAAAGAGCTGTCTCCGTATAATCTAATTCTTTGCCACGACATGACGTCACAGTTGGGGGAAAACAGTAATGTTTATTCGTAACACCACCACTACATTATTTCAGACCACGGTATCAAAGTTTTGTTGCAGTAATCGTAATTCGTACAATAACAAAACAGCCTTCGCGCCGCCTTGTAGTGCTGTAGGTTTATACAATAACATAACAGCCTCCACACCAAGAAGAAAGACCGTATGCAACTTTTGCTTCCAGCCTCTCAAAAAGGAGCGGACTAACCTTATTTTTGGGTAGTGCTGTTGCGTCGTCGATGGAAAGTTGATGATGAGCACCCTCATATGACGTTGTTAGATCGTTTTCTGAACGTACACTGGACGTACGACTGCTGTTTGATCGGTTTCGCGTTAATGGGCTGTGGTTATTCTCCCTAAAATAAAAATGATTACAATTACAAGAATCCAGAATTAAAAAAATCAAAACTGGTGGCAAACACCGCGATTCCTAGAACGTTTTCGTACAAAAGATTACGTAATGGATAACAAACACGAATGGAAACATGGATGCACTGCTTTGAGACGTCTGCTATACGATGTCGAATTCTAATTTAGGATATAATTAAAATGAGGAGGTGAGTTTTATTGTATGAAGGTAAAAAAATCAAAGTATCTAATTCTCATATCTCCTGATTGAAGACAGTTTGACGGAAAAAATATACATGTCCTCCCTACGGTTGCGAGCCGTAGAACCATAGCGTATACAGAAACGCTCGTGAGAGAACATGATTGTTGTCGCAGGTGCAGGTGCAGGACCTCGTTATACTGTACTGTAGTACTAACAAATCAAAATCCTCCAATGTGAAGATTTTCGGAGAAATTTTATACCTTCCTGACAACTTGCGTTGGAGGACCGGACTTTCCTTTTTGGTGAATGATCCTTCACGTCGCATTGCCGGACTATCTCGCTTCCCGGACGACGTTGAATGCGGGCTGTCCCTTTTACTGTCTGTACTCGAAGTCCTTTTGACTGGTCTGATGCTTTCAGAAGGGCTGGCTTCGTGTGGCGAACCGTTATAGTCCTTCGAACTGCCAGCTACTTCCGTTATCAGTTTAAGTTCTTCTCTCCCGGTAACAATAACAGCCGGAGAGTCCGCTCTTGAGGGTGTTCCGGGTTCTGAAATATGCCGCTTCCCTGTCGACGATGCAGATGTAGTGTGCGAAACGCCAGCTTTACCGAATTTAGGCGTTGTGGCGGAGCTGGAGGCGGAAGATGGCGCGTAGCTTCTGCTGCCAAAATTAATGGAAGGGCGGCGGTGAATTACAGAGTCACGTCTTGACGAGTTGTGCGAGCAATGCAACCTTGCAGGGATGTGACAAATGGGCGTGTTGAGGACGTGAAATTCCATGAAAACGTCGAGGAGAGCAAACCCGAAGAAGGTGCGTAGTTCTTTGGCGAACTGGTCGATATTGATGTCACCATTCTCCCAAATACTGATCTGAACGATGAAATTACGCACTGAAAAGTAAAGATGATTACCTTTGATTAAGCTCTCTTCGCCGATAAGGGAATTTATGTACTTCTCACTGACGCGCGGCTTCCTGGATACGCAGATTTTCAAGATTTTCAAGTCTGTTATTTAAGACAAGCGTCCTTATATCTAGCCAAGCAAGCTCGATGCTCACTGATGCTTCTTACTCTATGCCTGGCAGGCCATCGGATACGAATCGCGTTATTGAGCGTCGAGCTTGCTTGACTACCCTATATCGAACGATGTGGGTTAACTTTTCAGGCCAATCAAACTTTTAAGCAGACTTCTAGTAAAACTTTTATTACTGAATTCTTCGTCTTGCTCCGTCAACTCATCGTAGCCTTTGAACTTCAATAATTGCTCTTTGATCTGCGTCAATTCTTCTTTGGACGTGTGATGATATTGGAGGTTTGGGAACGAGGGTTGAACAATCACGTGGCGGCCTTCTCCATCCGTCAGTGTCACATATACCACTCCAATACCTATAAAAGATTACGCAATAGATTTGATATTGTCAAAAGTGAGTTTTCTTTTCTTACCTTTTAAGCGCTCACTATAAGATCGAAACTTTCAGGTAGTTTCATAGTTATGCTACCGGACGTTTTCCAAGGTTCTGACGAAGCCAGGTGGCACTATAAGGGTAAGAAATTTAAGAACATTTGGAAATTCTTTGCTAAAACTTGGGAAAAAAGTGCACTGTGAGGGTGTTTTTTTTCGGTAAATCTTGCGTTTTTGAGTCCGATTTTGAAACACAAATTTTTGTCCAAACGTACGGTAGTTTTGAGATAAAGTGCTCCATGTGCAGTTTTGCACGGGATTTTTTGAGTTTAAATTAATGAATCCATACGGAAAACAAACACTCACCAATTTCAGATTTATCTCTTCGATTATAGAGATAAGTATTATTAGAGGTGATTGGTTCAGCAGTACCACGTGACTGCTTCTCGTTGCTCGCTGTGTAGTTCTTGAAATGGAAGACGGGGTCTGGCAACGCGTAACGTGGAGTGTTGTACTTCTTCAGCAGGTGTTGGTGGAAATAAAACATGGTAGCGTGGAGATACTTCAGACCGAATTCAGTAACACAGAGTTGAAGCATCTTGGCAGGAGCTTTATCCGGTGGTTGAATGAACTGAAAATGACGATCGAATTCTTTTTTATAAAGTAAACAAACAAAAAAACAAACAAACAAACAAACAAACACCAACCCCCTGCATATAAGTGCCGAAAAATGCGCGGGGTGCGAGATATCCTTGATCCTCAAATTCTTACCCCCAATCCTAGGATTTTGAAAATTTTGAACCCCCTGGATATCCTATATCCTCAACATGAGGGGGAACAGACTTTTTCTGGAAAAGCCCATTGAAAGTGTAGTAACTCATAAAATTGCCGAATATTAAGAAAGCATCTAAGCTAACAATAGTAGCCGATAATAATGCCCGGAAGTGTCCAGCTGAATTATATCATACTAAAAAATAAATACAGATTTTAAGTGCATATCATAGAACCTTCCTAAGTGGTTATTGGTTATAGATTGGAGGGCCGCCCGAATCACTGTGGTCCAGAAAGATCAGCGTACTCCCCTGTTCAGGATATAGGATATCCTAAGATATCCAAGGGGTAAGAATTTGATCACCAAGGATATTTAGGGGAGGGGGTATCCTAGCATATCCAGGGGTTTCGAAACTTTCAGCACGGATACCCAGGGTTACCTCGACGTCTTTAGATGAAAGTCTACATTTCGGATTTCTTGCAATATGTTGGTTAATCAAGTCAAGCGTATTATAGTCCAGCTTCTTCGTAATCATACTCATGACACCATTTTTAATTTCGTGTCCCGGTTCTCGGATGCCATACACTGAGAATGAGATGGACTTTGATTCGGACAATTGAGAAGGTGGTTCTGGCGTATAGGATTTATCCTCGTATCGTGATCCCATAAATTGATATGAATGGTACGAGTCCTGGCGCTGGAAATTTGAAAAAGATTTACTATTGTAAGCTTCAGCTATAAGGCTTTAAGGGTAACTCCATCTAAAGTTACGTATATACAGTTGTGATTTCTCATAAAAAGCTATTCAAATTAGACGTTGCTATAAAGATTTGTTTTTACAGTGGTATCCCTCTAAAGCAAACATAAATTACACTCTTTCTTTTTCACATACATAAACGTTGCAGGAACAATGGAATTTCAGACATTCCGTCGGCAGTATAATTTTTGTCAACAGGGAAAAATACTCGTCATTTGACCCAAAGAATTCGTTTTGCCTCAAGTTGAAATTCGCTCAATGCAGTAACATAAAGCATCCACTCGGCATCTTCGAGGGGAAAATTTTTCGTCAGGAAAAATATATTTCTCACTAGGCCGAAAATTCGTTACCTTTCCCCGACGAAGTTTTTACATTAGGGAATTTCTAGGCTTAGACTCTCTCTACACTACTATGCTATGGTAGTTTTAAGACCCTCTACACTATTCTAAAGTAATCAGAAAGTTTACCTCAAGTTCAATTCGCTCAACGGTACCGTCTTCTCTGTTCACTTGCAACGAAGAAACCGAGGGCGCCCTTGACGCCTCTTCTACAGGGCGGAAAACGTTGTCTTCGGGCGGCGTTGTTCCTCCTGTCGTTATTTCACTTAATCTGTAAATATCAAACAATGACAACAGTTAATAACCATGATGTTCTCTACAAAAGGGTCCTAAGGAGAAAACGGAAGGATTCTCAATTCATGGGAGTTTTTTATAAGATCGCTTCAAGATTGGTCTATTTCAATTACCATTTCAATGTTTCATTATTTAGAATATTTACGACCTTCTTTGGTTGTGTGTTAAAAAAAGCATATTTTTACCAAAACAAAGAACTTGTAAAAACTCCAGATTGACCCAAAATTAAAACTTTTAAAACTAATAATAGATAATGGGACGGAAAATGATATCTAGTTCAATAAGAATATTAAATGAAGTTAAACAACAGTAGCCAGATGTTCTTCTAAACTAGTAAACTAGTTGTTTAATGAATAACTCCGGAAAAACAATCGGTAACATAGTGACTTGAAGAAGAAGCTTTTTATTGAATATTATTTCCTCCTCACGCACATAAGCACGCGACTTTTTTTACCGTGCACGTTTTCCCGATTGCAAGTGTTCCTGGTTAAACTTCTGGTTTACACCAGACTTGTTAGTTTACTAGTCTAATGCTGTTCTTCCACTATTATCACCTTCCCTATATGATACAGAACTCAAGCCGATTATTCATTCGGAAGTGGATTTTGTAGGGCCCTCAAGAGAGTAATTTAGAATGCGTTGAAAATCACAATCCTTGTTGTAGAGTGTATAAGCTATGGTCTCTACTCATCGAGTGGATCGCACGACTTAAAATATTACGTCATCGGAAAATAATTTGACAACCCAGCAGGGTACGGAACTTTGTTTTAAACGCCGAAACAACGTTGTTCTAACGTCAGAACGTCATTTGGACGTCGAAAGAAAACATGGTTTTGTTAAAATAACGTCAGACACACACTGGGAACTGTTCTAATTTTTTCCGAAGTTACGCGACTTTTTAATGTCAATTCAACAACTGGAATGGCATCGCTTATAAGCCAATGGTGGTCAAGTATTACGTCATTTTATAAAAAGTTGATACAGTGGAGGGTGGAGATACGAACCTGACGTAAACGACGTTATGTTTCTGCTCTTTGATCACGAAAATATTTTGTCGATTGGTGACTTGGAAGCCTCTCAAGGCGGATCGCACGGTATTCATGGCGACACTCTGACCCGTCTTCGGCGTAATGGTGGACAAGCGGGAGTGTATTGGAATGTTGTGTTGCCAAACTTTGCTGCATTCGAAGTATCCAGGTTGGAATTGATATTCGCCGTGAATGATGGATTGGAAAGGTGTTGTTTGAGATTCTCTCGATTTAACAAAGACCACATCTTTTGGTGACGTATTGATGTTGTTTTCGATGCTCTGGTTCCACAGCTCGTCTTCTTCCTCTGCGATCAGAAGGCTGTGAACGCTGAATGTGTCGAACAGATGATCCAATAACGTGCTCTGAAAGATTAAGGATGATCTTTAGATAGGTAAAAAAACTAAGGTCTGTCTCCACTCAGCCAGCGCAGTTCTCGCCTTTTATGTTTCTCTGTTCTGATTGGTCTCGAAGATAACATTATTTTGAAAGGCAAGTGCTGCGCTCGCTGAATAGAAAATGGCCTTAAATAACACCTGTTACCAGTGGTTATATCAACATTGATTCCTGTGCGGTAGACCAAAGTTCGATTCCCACTTGCGGCGGTTCACTCGGAATGCAAAAGAACCTTTGTCCGGCCGGGTCAACCCATGCCATGTCAGGGGAATTCAGTCTAGAGCTACTGACAGGATACAAACTAAAGGTGGTCAATAGTTGCGAACATGGTCTACTAGTGGATACCTCTGAAAACCTACAAGAAAAAGAGGTACCATCTATCTACTGATGTGGGAGGATTTAAGGGTTGAATTTTTTTCTGGTGAAAGTTAATTGTCTATGATTGTCTTCCCCTAGGCCATGATCTTTTGTGCAAATGTTTTAATGATCACACGAAAAAACGTATTTTTTGCGTTTTACCCCTCAAAACCTACAATCAAAATGGTTTTTCGGTTTTTCGGTACTGTAATAACTTTTTTGTAAAAAAGTCATTTCAATCTCAAATTTTTACTACTGATCCAATAGAAAAGAAAATGAGTTTTTCCACAAATAATATCTAATTTTACGACTTCCAATTAAATAAAAGTGTCATAAAATTCGAAATTCCTCAAAAATTTAACAAAAATGGCCTTGAAAAACCAAGTCCTTTCGTCTTAGAGAAAAAGCAATTGAATTTAAGGTCATGAAACCTATACTTTTTAGGTACCTATATATATATACGGTATATATGAAGTACATTTATATACAAGAGGTTAGAAAAAAGTCAAAACTGTAATGTTAAATCACGTCTGGTTGTTGTGAGAGCAAAAAATACAGCTTTGTAGGTTTTGAGGGGTATGAGTTTTTGAGGGGTATCCACTGGTAAAAAAAGCCTTCTGCAACTGAACCAAATAGAAAAAAACTGATAAGTACTCTGTCAAGTCAGCCTTGATGACCTATCATGGTGAAAAGAAAATATTCAAAAATTAACCCAGTGGTGGAAAAATGCTGCCAGAACCTTAAGCCCCGGTGTAATTTTGAAGAAACCGGGTGAAATTTGGATGTGTGGTTTACAGCGTGTTTTTCTCACCCCAGTCATAAAAACAATGCAAAATCCAAGCCCCCCGTGGAAAAAGGAGCCACCACGATGGAGTTTGAATCTCTATTTCGGGGTACTGAGAATTAAATGAATTAAATTAATTTTTGTCTCTTGGAAAAGGTTATCAATTCAAGATAGAGAATTTTTTCAGCAGAAGAAGTAAAGTGTCAACTTTGCATGTATGTATTAGAATCAGATGGTTCTCTGTGGAATAGGAAAAATAACTCGAGAGCCATACAAAAAGGAAAAGCGAAAAATCCAAATTAAACTTTAAATATTGAAAAAGCTCACCTATAGAGAGAATGTGTAACTAGATGAAAATAAATCAAAGGTGCGAAATTGAAACATAAAAATATCATTGAGGTATCATTGATTTTCTGAATAAATTGTTTGCAAATTAGTTTTTTTAGAAAAGAAAAGAATGTTAGAAGAACATGAGAACACAGCATAAAATTGATGTTAAAAAAGAAAATTTAAGAAAAACGAAGTGAATCTCTTGAAAACATCGCTGGTTGTTTTCTTTTTCTGGAGAAATTCAAGAAGCTTATTCCTTATCAAGACAAAAGTGACTAAAATTTTTGTCCGACTAAAAATTTGGTTTTAAGGCTATTTTTTAACTGCTCAGTCAGAGGTAACTAAAATTTTGTTCGACAAATACCTTTGTCCAACTAATATTTTCTCCGACTAAGTTTGACCGATAAGGTAAACTATTTGATATAATTAAAAAAAGGTCTGATTAAAAGCATGAATAATAGCACCAGCAGCTCGCCAGTAGCACAAGCTGAAGAAGTTGACCACAACAAGACAGTTCTATATCATTTCTTTACAGTAATGGATTGTATAGGGATTGTTGGTAACATCTTGATCGCTTGCTTTTTCATCAAAGTCAACTCCAAGGCCCGCATGCAGAAGATGAGCTCATACCATTCCTTACTATTTCAATTATCCATCATTGACTTAATGATATGCATTGCTCACATTGTGAATAGGAACACGATTCCTAGTACGACGCCTACAGAGAATTACATAGATCTGATGATTAAGATTCTAAGTTTCCAATCCATATTTGAGTTGCTTTTGATCTCTTTCCTACGCTACCAGAGTATAGTGGACCCGCTTCACAGCAAACGGAAAAAACGAAAGTACATCTGCCTGTCTGTGACAGGTTTAATGCTCTCCAGTGTGGTGTGGAGCTCGTGGTTCTTGATTAAATTATACCATTCGGAGGAAGATACACTATATCGGACAATTATCGACCTTTCTACACGGTGCTCGTTTTTCCTGATTTTATCCTGTTTTTATTGGAAAATTTGGGATGCGTTGAGAAGATCAATTGACAACCACAGGTCAAGAGAACGAAACAAGAAAGCTTTGAAGACGTTGAAATTCTTGCTTGTATTGTTTGCCGTTACCATGACTTTTTCCAAGGTTTTAAATACAGGCTTAGGACACATCGATCAGTCCGTATTGAGCTCGAATGGAAAGGTAGCATTGACAAATGTCAGATCAATCTTAATGAATTTGCCACTGGTAAACAGTGTTGGAAACTGTTTCGTCTACATCAAAATGATCCCGCAGTTTCGTTCATTCGTTTTTGGTATCGTAACTTTTCACCGGTGTAGAAGAACCAATGAAAACTAATCTCCCTTGCGAAAAGCTTATTAGAATAACGGTTTGACAAGGCAATCAAAAGCTGGGAGCACAGAGCAAAATTTGGTGCCTTTATTGCAATAAAACTTTCTACTTTCTCCTCGGCGCGATGGAGGATGGTCATGCTCTCAGTATTGAAGAAAATATTTTAGAAAAAATATTGAATCAATCAAAACTGATGATAGCTAAAGAGTCTAATACTGTAGATGATTGTGGTGAAGATATTCAAACAACCATGGAATATATTGATAAGATGTTTTTGGAAACAGAAGTAAAGAAAGCTGCAGAGAGGATCAAAGTTTACATCAGGGATGAGGTAAAGAGTACTATGAAGTCCAATTCTTACAAGTCTTACAATCAGGAAAGAGAAGAGCAAATCTTTGGATCCAGCAATAGCAGTAAGGATAAAATTATAAACATTTTAGAAAATCAAGTGATGTTTTTAGAGGAAGATATTCGACGAAAAAATGATGTTATAGACTCTCTCTTACAAGGTATTAAAACTCAACACACGACTTCTGTGCATCAAGAAAAGGTTGACACAAACGCAACTAGTGTGTCGCAAGTTGTTGACACCAATCCTTTGGGAAAAAATATCACAAATCGTAAAGTAAAAGAAAAAGTTAAGGTTCAATCAATTAGTTGTCAAACAATCGCAAATGATATTAATAAAAGAATTAATGTAAATGTATCACCTTGCAAAAATACTCTTGAGCAGAAAAAAGAAAAGAGAGAAACTGTGTTCATTTGTGGAGATAGTTTGTTAAACGGAATAGATGGGGATGGTGTATCATCTAAAGAAACGTGCGCAGTGGTGAAAGCTTTTGGTGGATCAACATCAAATGATATGATCGACTACATCAAGCCAACAGCAAGAAAGAAGCCTGATAAGATAATAGTTCACGTTGGAACAAATGATATCACGAAGAACTTGGTGAACACTACTGAAAACTTACAGTCTATCATTGAAACGGTAAATAATCTAAGTCCAAATACTCAAATTTGTTTTTCTGAGTTATGTATACGAAATGATCTTTCTGGTAGTTACAGCAAAGTCAAACAGAAAAATGAGGAAATTAAGAAATTTTGCCATGAACGAAACATAGCTTTGGTCGAAAATGGAAATGTTGAAAACTCTTGTCTGGCTAAAAAGAAACTTCACATGAATCAAAAAGGGTTGAAGCGCTTGGCCCTGAATTTTAAAACTTTTTTGGGAAAAAAATGATTGCCTAGTTCACCGGGTGATAATGACGTGCTCAATGACTCTGATTGCTTAATAAAACTAAAAAATCAAAAAATAAAACATCCTTTGAACTTAACTATAGGGTACATAAACATAAATTCTGTGCGGTATAAATTAAATGACCTTCATGCTTTTTTGGGAAATAATATAGATGTTTTAGCTATCTCTGAAACCAAGTTGGATGAATCCTTTACAACTAGCCAATTTATTCTACCGGGATACAAAAATCCTCTTCGGCTAGATTGTACAGATACCAGTGGTGGACTCATGGTCTACGTTAGATCTGATATACTAATGCATCAGCTGACATCTTATGTTTTCCCTAAAGGCATGGAAGTTATTCCTTTTGAAATCAATCTTAGGAAAACCAAATGGTGTATATTTATGATTTATAGAAATCCTACTAAACAAAAAACTAAAGATAAAATAGAACATTTTTTATCACATATATCTTTAGGACTAGATTTTTATAGTAGAACTTATGATAATTTTCTGATAGCAGGAGATTTTAACTTAGAGCCCGATAATGAATCACTAAAAAACTTCATGGATGCACATGACCTTTATAACCTAGTCAAACAAAAAACCTGTTTCAAGTCTGATAACGGTACTTGTATCGATTTAATCTTAACCAACAGGAAGCATTCATTTCAATTCACTGGTGCTTTAGAAACGGGTCTAAGTGATTATCATTTACTTGTACATACTATGATGAAATCTACTTATGTTAAATTAC